>JAQFVV010007202.1:0-87500 GCA_028023455.1 Epiperipatus broadwayi | reverse complement strand
CATCCAATATCCCCAGACTAGTTTCTGGCTTGTGGCCTTTGTCAGTGAGGAACCTTGGATCTGAGAGCACTGCACCTAGATCTTAGGATCTAATGGTGATCATGTGATGTTTATTAATTCTTCATCTACCATTTTCCAAAACTCTGCATATTAAATTTGTATTAATGAATTATTTTTATAATTTTATGTTCTTTTTTTTGTCTTTATACATTGTCTTATTTCAGTAGAAAATTTGCATTAAAGAATACAAAAGAGTGATATAGTTATTAAAAATTAAATAAACAAAAATTTAAAGTATTACTATAAATTCAAATTTACCGACAAGCCTTCAAATTCTATATTTTGTGCATATTCTTTAAACACTTGAGCCATTTTAGTATTATCATAGGTAAATTCTTCTAATAATACATGTTTTCGTTTTTCTAATGTTTGATTTAAAGTATAAGCAGCTGCAAGAACTGCATCAAATGCTAATAAATTGAAATCTTCCCTGAGAATAGTTGTCTCGCTATCGATGTTCCTTTCTAAAACAAGTGCTGATGACTAAAAATAAATAAATTTCAATATAAAATTAACAATGTAAACAAGCACATACACATTATATTTATTCTAATGATATATTTTAAACCTTCATTCCAGCACACAACCTTCACACAACCACAGATTCTTCTCACATCATATGGCTAAATTCTTGATATATTTGAAATGAAGAAATCTGATTCCCAAGGTATTGAACCAGAACTAATAAAATATCATGTGACTCCATCACATGACTTTAGCTTATGTATTGTTGTTTTAGCAACATAATTTTCACCATCTCTATGCCACATACTGTAATCTTTAACAGATAATAATAGATGTCAGATGATAGTGGTAATGAATACTTAATTCCTATCCTTTGCTGTTCTATCCAGTATTCCAAGACTAGCTTTAAACTTATAGCTTTCATAATGAGGAGCCTTAGAACTTGGACCAGTAAGGCACATAGGTATAGCAAAAAGTATGCCCTCATCTGTTGGCTGAGTCTTAATTTTTTATAAAAGTCTTCATCATTTGTTCAGTATTTATCAATATCAAATTATTACAATTTAATTTGCAAATGATTTCAGATAAATTTTTTAATGATTATTACAGCTTACTAAACTGAAGATTATCTCTAGTTCATATATAAACTTTAAATTTCACTTAAAGATTAAGGTTTTTTTAATCATGTGTATTATTTCTAGTATAGTAAGGGATTAGTAAAAATTATTTATGTATTTATCTGAAGTGGTTTGTATTAAAGTTATGAATGCAAACCATTTGATTCTAATAAATCAAATCGCAATATTATTACATTTATGTATTCAGAACTATATATTTATTTCCTCTCATCTTATTTTAAGCAAAATTTCATATATACATATTTAACTATTAGTATTTTCATCTGAAGCATTTGTTTAAATATTCTATTTAAAATCTATAATCCTTTAAAGGGGAGTCTTATTTAATGAAAAAAATATGTAAAAAGTGGCTACAATTCTAAACTTTGCACACATTAAATAGGAATATGTAAACTAGATAATTATATAATTTTGAATAGTAAACTAAAAATGTTTTCATTTTTGGTTAAATGTATTTTAGATAATTACTATGATTTTAATTTGTAATGCCTGATTGTAATTGGTATTCTGCTTTATTACCCTTATTGCCCCCTTACCTTGCCCCGAAAGAAACCTATAAAATTATTCAGAGAAATCCTATTAAATTATAAATATTTAAATCTAGAGGCTTTTTCTGTATGGATAAAGATTAAGATAACTAAATGATAAAGCATATAAATATATGAAGGAATATATGGAATGAATGACATAAGAAAACAAATACCACAACAAGAACTGAAAGCCTGAACTCTCTATGAAATCACTTGTGAAAAAAACAGGCAAAACTCTCCATACAGTAATGCCACCCAGTGTAAGCCAGAGTAATCAATGGATGCCAGAAGGCTTGTGCATAAAATCCCTATCTAGTGCCTACTCATCCAATATCCCCAAACTAGTTGACTAGTCTCTAGTTTATGACTTTCATCAGTGAGGAGCCTTGGATCTGAGAAATGGTGACCATGCGATGTTTAGTGGTTTAAATCACTTGAGTAATGCATTTTACAGAACTTAGTATTAGCCAGCTGTTTATGTTGACAGTATTCTGCTGTAACTTTCTCCAGTGTGTGTGTGTGTGTGGGGGGGGGGTGCGATGGCAGAATGTCATATTAAAACGTCAAATTTTTAACAATACGAAAAGTATAAATTTGTATATAAAAATAATAAATATATTATATTAACTAAAAACAGGTAGTTGTGACTTTTTAATATGGCACACACACCCCGCTAAAGAAAGGTATGGTTTTCTGCCATTGTAAACATAGGCAGCAGGTCTAATATGTAAATATCCATGTTACTTGCTCTAAAATATTAATTTATTATCCAGATCTTTTTCAGAATAAATGAAAAAGAATCATTAATACAAACATTTTATAGTTGCATAGTATTTTGTCGTTTAATTTTGTTTATAAGATTATTTCTATTGCTAGACATATGGGAATATAATATTTGTAATCTGAAAAAACAACAACATGTAAGTACTTTTTATTTTAAACCTCAATCAATAAACACAATTATTACTTAAGCTAATCAGTATAGAAACTTTTGGATGACACATTATTTTAAATAAAAAAAAACTGACTTTTCTTTTCTTTTTAATTCTATTCTCATTCCCAACTTCTCTATTACCTATAATTACAACAAATTATTCTGTTCTTTTGTTTCATAGGTACTTTGGGATTACCGCTGCTGTGATGTAATTGCCGGTAATTATTTTAATTTTGCGAAATCACTTTAAGTTTAGCAAACGTTATATTTAAAAAATGAGTTTTTGAATTCAAATCAATATTAAACAATTATTATGAATATGATATAAATAAAATATTTGAATTAAATAAACTGAACATTGAAAATTGCTTTTTTTTTTTTTTAACCATATCATATTCATAATATTTTTTTAAAATTTAGTTGAACTCAAAAACTCATTTTTTTAAATATAAAGATTACTAATCTTTAAAAAAAATAACACAGATAAAGTGTTAGAATAATTATCAAAGCTAGAATAATTATGGCCAGATAATTATGTCACAGCGCTAGTCCCAACCATTTCACATATGATCTTTTTCTAGATTTTTTATAACCTTAGAATTAAGCTTAAAATATTGTTGATCAATTTATTGTCATAATGTTTTAACTGCATGTTTAATCCATTTGAATTTTAGCTTATTAATTTTTTTTCAAAGAAGGCTGTATTTTTTTGATTTTTCATCTATGTAATCTTAATTCTAACAAGATTTTTCTACACAATGCTATTTTGAGAATTGGCACTTTATTGTTTTTTTATTAAAATAAATTAATATTTATGCTTCTACTGTGAAGTAAAAAGGCTTTCAATATTTAATAATTAGTCAAATATATTTTTGATGTTACTCATATTGTATTTATAACAAAGCAAATCTGTTATTCAATATAAAACCTAAATTATATGTTGAGATAATCTGGTCTTATTCCCTATGATGCACAAATTTATTATCTATAATTTTAATTATTCTTTGTTTCTGATTTTTGAATATACTAATTGATTTTATAATGTCATTGAAAAAACACAATGTTTTCTAAAGTTAATTAATTTAACATATTTCTCTTATTGTACTTTTTAATTTCTAAAATTAATTAGGAAATGGTCAAAATTTGGTTTATAAAATGAGAAATTTCTTTATGTAATGTAAATTTAATTAGTTCTTAGGTATTATGGTGGATTTAATTGTTCTCTCTGGTAAGCATTTACAAGCTTTCAATTGATTTTAGTATTAAATCATAATTCTATATCACAACACAATAAACTGGACCTGATTTGGTAGAAATTTATGTACCATAAAATAAATTCTAAAAAATCATACTTGAACTTTGCAAATGTTGAAAAATAAGATTATAATAAAAACAAAGTGTTTTCATATTCAACAGATGGCAGAAACAGATTGATTTCTTAAAATCAACAAAATCTTATTTTATTCATTTGGTTTAAAATGTGAATAAACAAATATCAGGACCTGGTAAATCTATCAAATTATGCTTTAATTTTTACAGAAGCACAATACAAACTGAGTGCCAGTGATGGTGTATTAGTGATCAGTTTGAGATGTGTTTACCATAACACTGCAATTGGTTTTGATAATGTATGCTATTACCTTCCATTTTTAAAAATAAAATGTGTATGTATAAAATAAATGTGCAATCGTGTATAATTTTGATTTTTAATAATTATTACACAATTATTCTGCCAAAATAATTATTAATCTTAATAAACTTAAAAAAAACAAGCTTTTAGTCATTTTAAAAATTTTCTCAGTCACCTTCCAAAGCATATGAAATCCAATAACAATGTGTGAATCTCACCAAACTTGTTAAGATTGTTTAAAATTCTTTATCCTAATGCCATTATATATTTTATTAGAATTAAAATATCAGAATAAGTGAATTGTTTGATTTAAAAGCAATTAGTAAAATATTTTAATAGATGACTATAGAAGCAAGCCAACTACAACACATTCTTGTTATTTCTATATGAAGTCTCTTACTTTGATAAAGCAGATGGTAAGTCTCCAGCATGTCTTAGATTTAATTGTTCTCACTAGTAAGAATCCATGTAACTTTCAACTTTTGATTTATTCTATATCAGAATTCAATAAATTGAACTTGATTTGACAGTAGTATGTGTTTGCAAATAAAAAAAAATTAAAAAAAAATCATATTTGAACTTTGCAAATATTGAAAAATGGATTTATAAAGACAACAAAATATGCTTTCATTATTGAATAATTGACAGAGCAAAGTCACTTCAGAAAAAAAATCTTTTTAACAGAAATTTATATAATTAAAATGTAAAAAAGCTAATCTCTGATAAATCTAATAATTTCTGTTTTAAAATATTAAAATTGTTTTCTAATTTTTAGAATATCTCAAATTATCCTAACACTGCATTAATAATGACATATTAGCCATAACTTTCATGAGGTGGACCAATCAGAATGCTGTGATTTCCTTTGCTAACTTTACACTAGAAGTTATTACCTTTTATTTTTAATTATATATATATATATATATATATATAACAGAGTAATATGTTAAATTAATGCAAACCCTATTCTTTTTGCTTCAACAAAAGAGCTATTATAGGTTAATGATAAAACTGGTTTAGCTTCAGGGATTATCAATTTGTAATAATTGATGATTTAAAAATTAAAGGTTATTTCTGTTTACATGGATATGATCTTCTCATTCTATTCTTTATTATAAATGTATAATAATTATTACACAAATATTGTCTCAAAATAATTATGAATTGATAATCTTTCCAAAAAAATAAACATTTTTAGTTATTCAAAAAATATTTTTGAAATAAGCTTGTAAATAGCATGGACACTGATTACAAAGGATTAAGTTAATCAAGGAAATAGGCAGGACTAAAACTTTTTATCTTTGCAACTATTTGATTATACAGATCTCTTTTGATTTTGTTAAATTAAAAAAAGCAATATTTTAAAATTACATGAATTGACATATTTAAAAAAATATAAAATATTCCAGTAGATGGCTGTACAATTGCAATTTTTAAAGCACTATGATTATAGCATTTTTTTCTGCATTTTCTGACTGAAGGTCTCTATGGTAATGTGAGTGAATATTAATGTTGTTTATCAAACTTTACAAGTTATTTTTTCTTTTTGGATAATGAGTCACTTATTTTTATATTGTTGAAAGTAGCTTATATTACTATTAAAAAGATCCATTGCCCATAAAAATAAGTGCATGGGTTTGCTATGGCCTGCAATTATGCAGTTATAGTCAACTAAGAAACATTGTTAGATTATTTGTTGCATAATCTCAGTGACTGAAGAAGAGAACTATCAATTCTCATCTCATTTAAAAATTACAAGCTGCATAGATAGTTTATCTAAAAACCAAAAAAACTAGCCAGAAAAATCTCACTAGAATTTTATCTCCAGCTTAATTAAATCTCCTTAAGATTTAATAATTTCAAAACTCAGATGATTTATAGTTTTTATATTATTTAAATGAAATTGTGTGTACTTAGAGTTAATCTAAACTATGTGAACAATCTTTTTGTTTAGAAGATAAAAGAATCCATGATGTTAAATCATGAAATACATCATGTATAAATTATAATAAACTGCTAGAACCTTCCTATGCAAAGAAATTTTTTCTTAAACTTCAAATGATAGAGCTACCAATTTGTTTGATGATTACAAGTGAGATAAGATGAAAGCACTGTCATTAATTTTTTATTGCATTTAAATTCTATTTTATTTACTTCTTTAAAAGTTTCTCTCAGCAAATTAAATATACTGAATATTTATATAAGTTATATTTTAAATAATATTTAACTATATATTAAAACAGGAAGTATTCTCATTATATACTGAATTAAAATTAATTTATTATCTTACATACAAATTATCTTATTAACTCTCATCTGCACTGAAAATTATTAAAAGTTTCCTCAGGAAAACTTGTTGTTTTGTAATTTTAGAATATGGTATTAACATTATACTAAGTGATAATGACATGATGTTTTTTTTAAAAAAATAGATTTTAATGTAATATTTTTATTGATATTGAAGTTTTAAAAAAATCTGAAGAGATCAGCATCTTATGGACTGTGGCTAAGATAAAAAGACTTCTCCTTTGTTCTTTGACAAAAACAATATCCAGAAAGCATTCAAATCGTTCTGGTCTAGTTTTCACTTGAAGATTTTGAAGTATAATGCAATATGATTTTTATTATTTGTTTAGAAAGTATTTTTGACTATTTTTGTATACTAATTGAATAATTATTATGAAAAAATACACAGATAAACTTCCAATTTATTCATTTATGTTTTAATTTTAGAAATACAAGTTTATAAAGTAGACCATAATATAAAAAGAAAAAAGATAATATCTATTACACCATTATCTGTCAAAATTGATTTGGTGTTAAATTTTTTTTAAAATATTGTAATTTTTGAATAAAGCATCAGATTTTAAAGCAAAATTTGGCAGATTTATCATACATCTACCTTTGTTTGTTTACATTAAAAAGAACAAAGTTAAAAACAAATTTATTTTTTAGTTTTAGTTTTAGTGTTTACATAAATATCTGTGATGATGTTTATAACACATAGTTATATTTACAAGTCAGTTTTTAAATACTTAAAATGATGAAATGTGATTTTTTAAAAATATTATCTGCATATAAAATTCAATTAAAAAAAATCAAGTCCAATTTATTGAGATTTAGTTTAAAATCAAGATTTTATAAGAACTGAATGGTTGAGCACTTTAAAAACTCTTACTAGCTGGAACAAAAAAAAAGTGTCAGTAACTCAAAGAATTAAAATTAACTTAATAAATTAATAGACAGGGTATGAGCACAGACTTTCACCCCACTCTCCACACTATCTCATAACACTCATACACCTGAACACACATATGTCGAAAAGATAAATAATCACCAATATACATATTTCATGCTAAACCAGCAATCATCAGTTGGTACAGATTACCATCTCTACACATATATGCTACAAGTGCTATTTTCTAACAAGCTAGAATTATTTAAACCACAAGCATAGCCATTTATATCATGTTAGTACTTTACTCTACTTAATACTTAATGGAGCTGTTAATTAGCTTTTTTTTTTTTTTTTTTTGTTGCAAAAAACTTCTTTAACTTATCTAATTGTATCTCTCATTATATTCAAACTATAACCATATATATATTTAATGATAACAATCAATGTTATATCATGGTACCATTTATTTAAGATAATATATAAACAGTCCTAACCTTTTTGATATTTTGGTACCCGTGATTTCATTCTTCATATCTTGTAGTACTCAAGAGGAAAATACTTGGGTTTTTTACAACTGATTTACTTTCTAGTTATTAGTGATGTGAAATATATAATAATTTATTACTGTTAAATTTATGTTTATTCATTAATTAATGAAGTGAAAATGAATACAATTTAAACTAATTAAATTAAGACATTACTGTAATATTAATACCACGGAAAAGCAATCTATAAGTTTTGTGTCAAATGTACTTGTATTCATCTGAAAATTTGATAAAATTATTTATTTATTTCTACATCTCATGATACACCCAGTTCTTAGTATTCTAGGATGCCATGAAACTCCAATTGGAAATCATTAATTTATAATATAATTAAAATCTTTCTCTATCACTGTATGCCAATTTCATAAAAATATTGCTTTACATATATATTATTTTCCGGTTATATCAAGTTACTAAGATATATAATAAAGAATTCCTTATAATAATACTGTACTCAAAAATCTGGTTAAGAATATATTGGTAAATCGGGATTTGTTTTCGATTAAAAAAATTAGAAAAAATAAACTGCTATATGAACAATTAAATTCAAATAATATAGTAAAACATTATTTTTCGTTGTTGTTAATATGTGGCGAATAATATGAAATGTACATTTTAAACTTTCGAAGACATTAAAATTCTATTTTTAAAGTTTGATTTTAAAAAAAAAGATAGACATCAAAAAGCTTTATTTAAAAATAATAATAATAACTATTTAGTCATAATATATAAATATAAAATATATTTTGCCTTATATGCAAAATATAACTGAAAATTAATATACTTATTTTAAGGATGGATGTATAATAAGTGTTTGAAAACTGCGGTGTTTAAATTATTAAAAAATTGAATTATAGTGAGTCTTTAAATATTTACTTCATGTTAATTAAGTTTTAAATATGCATTTAAAAACTTTTTTATAGCCTACATATATATTACAAATATTTAAAATAAAAACAAAGGAAAACAATCCATGCTCTAATTTTAACCTTTTTATCTACAAACGTTTTGGATGATTTAGATAGGGTTATAACAAGATTGCCTTCTTTAGCTGCTATAAGATCCTTTTCAGAACATTCTATCATTTGGTTTTGCGTTGACCATCTATCCTCTTCAGACTCCATTAAGAATAAAATCCAAACATATAGTCTTCCATATAATTTCAGCTGGAATATCTTTATAAAATAAAAGTATATATACAATGTGGTAGTAAAAACAATAATACATATTTATAACAAATAAAAAATTGAACAATAATACTATAATGTTTTGATTAAGAACAATAACAATTATAAATAATAAAGTTTTATATTATATATATTTTTAAAAACTTCTGGGTAATAACTTAAAATATTTACTAATACATTTAAATATTTAATTTAGTAAGACAAATGTTTAGCAATGTTTTGACAATCATATTTATTTAAAAAATTAAAGGAACATTTTCTTTATCATTATATTGTTATTACAATATTTTTAATCATAATAAGAAAAATAATCCTTAACTAATTATTGTTATAGATGCTATATTATTATTAAAGGCTACGAAATTGAACTTAACACCTGGAGTATATATGAAACGTTTTGCTCCAAGATAATTTCTTATATATTTTTTGGTTTGTTCAAAGGCAGATCCATTATGATGATAATGATGATGTTCATCCAACTGATTTTTGATCATTGTTTTTTCTTTTGCCACCAAATTTGCAAAGCACTTTACACTTATCTGATTAATTAAATTATCACATGTTATATTTGGATAATTTCTAATTGATTGATTTGTACTCCAAAAAGAGATCAGATTTAATATGATCACGTGTTACTCGTACTTTTGTGTACTAACTTATTGATTTTCTGATATAAAAAAAATAAAACAAAAATAATAATTACACATTCTTCTATACATTTTATTAATGCAAATGCAATATTTTATTATTTCACACTTTCAAAAATAGGTAATAGTTTTTAGTCATAGAGCTATGATAACCATCTACCATATTTAAAACTTGGATTAGAATCAAAGATTAAACAAAACGGGAATTTTTTTATTATATTTTAATCAGACTTAAGATTGTTTAAGTAGAAAATCTGTAGTTAATGCTTCTAGCCACCAATATAGTTAGTTATAAATGTCTAGCTATCCTAATATATTGAATATCTATACTAAATCTAGCTTGAATCACCACTTTATGGCTCAATCAACATACTAAATATTATCATATTATAAATATACCAAGTATGTTTACACTACATCATATTTTCCTGTATTTTATTATATCAACCTGGATGATGCAGCGATAATCAGAGGGTAAAAGCAACAAACTCTCATATCCAAAAGGATATGTCACTTTCATAGATGAAAGAATGCCTTTAGATACGTTTCTGGTAATATTATCATGAAAATGATAGAATACCATCAACTGCTCATATAAGCATATACTTTTCTAAGGGTGCATGGCAAACTATTTTAACTAGGTTTGGAATGAGAGAGGGAGAGAGAACAGACAATTAGGTTTAAAAATAATATGGTTAAAAAACAAATTTATTTACAATTATACTATTTGCAATCGCTGTAATCTTATTTCTATATAAATCAAATGAATATAAGTACATATTCAAGCAGAGATGTATTTGTATTGGAGAAAGATAATTTAACTTGACCAACTCCCAAGCTCGGAGGAGCTCCGAGCTCTGATATTCTTACATGAACTACCTTGATTCCACCTTGACATAATTATTAGTAGTAATTAACAACTTAAAAAATAAATATTAATATATCTGTTGACATAAATAGTAACTATTAAGCATAGCAAAGAAAATGATATCAAAATATGAGTTAAATCTTAAGTAGTGAAAATTAAAATATGTTTGAGAGTAACTTTAATTATTTACCAGCAAATATTACATGATGTGTGATAATAATTTTAAGTACTAAGCAGAAAAAAATTTAAATAAATTTTAATTTATGTAATAAGACCCTTTTGCTTTAAATAAAATGGATCTTAACCAATACTTTCAGAATTCACATGATCACTATCTCATACTAGCACATAATTGTTATTAAATAAAGCAAAGCAAAACTCTCCATATGGTAGTGCCATCTTGTGCCAACAAGAGCAATCAATGAATGCCAGAAGGCTTGTGCATAAAATCCCTATCTAGTGCCTACTCCTCCAATATTTCCATACTAGTTTCTGGCTTGTGGCCATCATCAGTGCTAGTATGAGATAGTGATCATGTGATGTTTAGTGGTTTAACACCAATCCTGCCTAATAGGATAATGGTGGCTATGGTTGTTGAAGAGCCAAAGACACCAAAATGTATGGGCACTGAATTGAGTTCAGACCCATATGACTATATAAGCTATTGAGCTTAGATTGAAAATATAATTGTTTTCAATTTCATTCTCATAGTTTTGTAGTTAAGTAGAGTTAAAAGATAGCTGCTGGAGGGTTCCATTGGATTCTAAGATCTAGGTGCAGTGCTCTCAGATCCAAGGCTCCTCACTGATGATGGCCACAAGCCAGAAACTAGTATGGGGATATTGGAGAAGTAAGCACTAGATAGGGATTTTATGCACAAGCCTTCTGGCATCCATTGATTGCTCTTGTTGGCACAAGATGGCACTACTGTATGGAGAGTTTTGCTTTACTTTCAGAATTCTGATTTTACATCTAGTCGACTAGAATAGGTTTGAACTTTTGAATATTTGATATGATATCTAATATATAGAGTATTTTGAGCTCAGACTTTTACATGATCCTCAACACTCCACATTTCTCATACCACTGATTCACTTGACCACATATATGTGTAAAAGATAAATAATCACCAATATACGTATTTTGTGCTAAATTAGCACTCGTCAGTTGATACAGATTACCATCTCTACACACACACACACACACACACACATATATATATATATATATATATATACAATAAATGTTCAGATTTATATTAAGATAGCCAATCTTTATACTTTAATGGACAGCCTTCAATTCACTCCACCCTGCAACTCCATCCTACTGAAAAATCTGATGATGGAATGCTCAAATCCCACACTGATGCTGACATACTTCTTCTGGTTTATTTCCTTTGGTTCTTCTTCATCATTAACTGGTATAATATGGATTGAATGCTCACTATGGATAAGGCTTAAAAAAAATCAAAAAAGAGACAAAAAGCAGCTACCTATTGTTATTTCATTGACAGATACAGTCAAGAGGAACATGATTTAAAATTGGTAGGAAGCTACATAGTTCAAGGTTTGGATAACCAGCATACTAATATATTTTACTACATCATAGCAAGATTTTTAATCATAGTATGCACTTTTATATTAGCTTAATCAAGAATTCACAATTCAGGAACTTCTTAAACTATTAGAAATTATGGTTCTGATCAGTTCAACTTTCTGGATTACTATTAACAAAGTTTTTTTTAGCTGGTTGAAATAAGTCATGCATTGATTGATTCTTCAAATTTAGTTTTTTTCCAGAGCCCTCGCTGTACCAAAGTTACAGTTCTATTCAAAAGAAAAGATAGAAGAACAAAAATTATTTGTTGTCAGTCCCCAAATTTATATATGGCATAATCTACAACCCACACTACAATAGAAGTACCATTGTTATTACTATTGTTATTATTATCTGTAAAGCGCATGTGCAATGTAAGCTATGTTATTATTTATAATTTATCATCTTTTTAAAAACTCAAAATAACACAGGAAAAATACTTTTTAGTCTTTATTTTTTCCTAATTATTTTCATTCTTATTAACATTTTTTTCAAGATTTTTTTTTATACTCTGGGAATATAAGATAAAAAATAAATTCTTTTAAATTACCATAATTAAATAGATAATCTATTTTTGCCCAGAAAAATATATGAATTAGATGAATTTTTTCTCTTTTCCTTGCTGCAGAATCATCCCTATATTAATACTATCAAAATAGTGGTTTTGTATTGTTGATACAGGGCTGAATTTGAATCGTTAATGCAAAGCGTTCTTGCTCACAGTCAGGTACTTGTATCTCATATCTTTGAATAATAAAATTTTCTTGAAGAAGAAAAAAGGAATTATGTATTTTATTGATTGAAAGATGAGAAAGAAAAAATAGCATTGCGACATTACAAAAAAAAAAATTCGACTTGGATATTTTTGTTCACAATTTTAACTCTTTTAAGAATTCAAGATTATAAATGGAATATCTGAATTCCCCATCTAATCTTGTTAAGACAATTTGTTTTTATGTTGACATTCTCCAGAGTCAGTTTTCATAAGTTCCTCTAAATGTATGAGGATCGTCAATTAATATACACCAGCTGAATGTGTTATTCCACTTATCTTTTACAAAGCTGAAATTAATTATATAATTTCTTTTTTCTTTCACGTATTCATTTTATGACATGGTCAAAAAGCTTGTATGGACAAACAACTTTATTTTAAATGGGTCTGGAATCTCAACAATTGACAATTAAAATACTTTTCAGAGTAATATTTTCTTCATTAATACAGAATTTTTGACATTTAGTGAATGAACTATTTGAAAGTCATTTTATCTTCCATTTGACTATATATCATTGATGAATTCAGATTACTGAAATAATGCTCAAATGATGCTCAATAGAATGGCTTTCAAATAAGGGTTAATTTTAAATAATTAATAAGAAGTACCTTGGAAATCTCAGTCTTTGAAAGCACTTTTGCTAATGACATTTTATTACAGTTACAATTACGGAAGTCTTTTCTATTATATTGTATAAGATGAAATGGATGACTGAAGGAAGCTTAAAAGTCAGGGTTCAAATCCTCTCTTATATATAACTTAAATATTATATATATATACTATATTTGTATTTAAGTATTTATATTTTTATAAATTGAAATAATAGAAAAAATATATAAGACTTGGTGACACAATTTCTTGGGTTGATATATTACTACAAAAAATTCTAAGAATTTTGAAGCTAACATATTCCCCCTATTTTCACTGTTCAAATAAATGAATTGATAAAATATATATATCATTAAAAGAATCATTAAAAACCAATCAATACTTAGACAATCCTAATATTAATAACAATCAACAATTTCAAGCTATTGTCAAGGTAACCTCCCTTTAACAATAAAGGGGGAATTCATCTTTACTGTTAAAAGGAAGTTACCTTGATATTCCACCTTTATTGTTAAAATAAGATTGCCTTGACAACAGTTTGAAATTGTTGATTGTCATTGATATTGGGATTTTCTAAGTGTTGATTGATTACTTACAAACCCATTTAGCCTTGAACATTATTACAGTTATTATTAAAATACATCTATATTTCACATCTACATATGGAATCATTACTCAAAAAGTTATCAAAATATTTCTAATATATTAAATAAGCAATATCCATTGACTTAAAAATGAATACGATATAATTTTAGGACTATATATACATATTACCTTCAAAGAACAAAACAAAACAAAAAAACTATAATACCGACAATGAACTTCTATCTTCATATTGTTTAGAAGCTTCCACTACTTCTATTTTTATGTCATATGAGATTGCAACATACTTTTCTTTATAGTCATTATCGATCCTCATGATTTTGTTTAGTGGATCTAAAAACAGCCCTATTTCTAACTATCATCTTTTACTTTTTAAAAAATGCAAGCATCAGTAATATAAGCTTACAATTTTGAAATATTACTAATAGCATAATATATATGAGATAGGACTTATTTGTAATGCAATTATTATTTAACGTTGAAGAATATAAGTCTCTGAAGTGGACAATAATCAGTGTTTATAAACACTCGAATAATAGTCCTTTATATAGTTTGATCACTGTCATAATATATTATATAAGATGCCATTGTTTTGACTGTAAAGCATCCAATGTTTTTAAAGCTATTTTTCTGTCTAAACAAAATGTCCACGATATAGGCAATTCACTTGGGCATAATTTCAATAATAACAGATAATTTAAATTTATGAAATCAATTCTGAAATTTCCAGTGATTTTAGACCTTAGTTTACTGTTTGTATCAATAGATCCATTTAAAGTCTAAGATTTATATTTTACTCGTACTAATGCAATAACCGTATTATACAATTAGGAACAAAAAAATTTCCTTTTGAATTTTTTAAATCTAACATTGAAGATATTGAATAAAGCATTTTTTGTTAAATCATTAACAGTTATATGTTTTTTTAATTGTTATCTGATTGGTAGAAGATATGAAGGAACATATTTAATAAAAATGTTTTTCCACAATAATAAAATAATTAATTTTATATATACCTGGTATTTTTTTTTTGTGAAGAAAATAATTTTCTCAATACAAAAAATTTCAAATTGAAATTTTCGCAGCTTCTGTTGTATTATGTTAATTTACTCAGCTAAGTTCCATCGCGGTTTTAAATGCAAATAATTAAAATAGCTTTATTTTTTGTTTGTTTTTACTTATTCGTGAGTGTATTTGATTTTTGCTTCTAATTATTTAATTTAATCATTTAAAATACTTGAAAATAAATAAATAAATAAATAAAATCCTAAAAAAAACACACACACACATTAAAAATAATTAAATGCAGGATAAGGTTGCACGGAGTGAAAAAGGAAAATATACATATATGTTGTGTGCTAAGATTGCAGACAAAAATACAAATCAATTTATGAAGTAAAAATATATATCCGTTTGTTTTAGTTAATTTTCTTCTTTATTTTCTGTTAAAATGTTTTTATTTCATTTTTAATTATAACAGAAGTTCAATCATCATCATCTTCTTCATCTTCATCATCACCACAATAATAATAATAATAATAATAATAATAATAATAATAATAATAATAATAATAATAATAATAATAATAATAATAATAATAATAATAATAATAATAATAATAATAATAATAATAAACTGTTCACACTGTATTTGAAAATATAGGATGGTGGATATGCAAATATTAAATAACAATATACTTACCTCACATAAAAATCTATTATAAACCCAGTTGAAAAAACTTCCAAAAATAACTTTAGAATTTGTTGCCTAAAAACATGTAAAGTTAAATTAAAATAAAAAAAATAAAAAAATATTTATAAAAATAACAAAAATAAATGTTTTTTTTATATTAAGTGCTTTTATTACCACACTAAAATAAAAATAAAAATCACTTCTTCAACCAAAATTGGGGTTGTTAGATTTAACTTGAAATAAAAGCATGAAGGGGGAACTAATCAATTTCTGAACCTTCATTTCCATTCCTTTATTTCAAGTTAACCTAAAAAACCCAATTCTAGTTGAAGAAATAATTATTTGTTTTCTTTTTAGTGCATGGTAAATAAAAGTATTTAATATTAAAAAAATGATTACTATTATTTTTAACTTTTTAATATTGGCACAGAAAATAAAAATATAAAACAATACTTGTAATTGCAAAGCTGAAATAACTATCTCCCACTGAATTACTTAATGTCAAAAACCAATGAAAAAATAGAATGATACAATTCTATCTTTGAGTTTTGAAGTATAAGCTTAGTTTTAGACTTGGTTTTTAAACTCATCACCATTAATATATTCAAAGGATTAAGAATGAGTCTTAATTTTATCAACCTTTGAAGATTAAGTGAAATATTCATTTGGTAATAATTAATAAATAATCATAACTTGTAAATATCTGTAATTGCAAAGCAAAATAACTACTTCCCACTGAAGTATGTTTGTCATCCTTTGAATATATTAATGGTGATTGCTGAACATTTAGTCTGTACATAAATTCAAACAATAGATAAAATTCCCAGATAATTTAAAAACAAATCAAAAACAGCTTATATAACAACAGGGCCCAAAGATAGAGTGGTATCATTCTATCGTTTCATTGGTTTTTGGCAATACATAACTCAATGGGAGATAATTGTTTATGCTTTGCAATTATAGTTATTTGAAAGTGATGATTATCTCTTTATTTATTTCAATTATTAAAACTAATATATTGTTAAAAGTAAGATTTATTCTTCATCTTTTGATTGCAGAACATTTAGTCTGTACATAAATTAAAACAATAATTTCACTGTATAATTTAAAAACCAAGTCAAAAACTAAGCTTATATAACAACAAAGTCCAAACAGAATGATATCATTCTTTTTTTTATTGGTTTTGATGTTACAAAACTCAGTCAGAGGTAGTTACTTCCACTTTGTAGTTACAGATAAATATAAATTATGTTTATTTATTTAATATTAATAATACTATATTGAACTTTAAATTGATTTATACTTATACTTGATATATATCACTAGATATGTCTACTAAAAATTAAAATTATAATCATTATGTATATATTATATTTAGTATGTGTATATATCATATGTGTATATAAGGAATTAAAAATATGAAATATTATTTTAAGTAAAAAGTGTTTGACATTTTTGCTTTTGATTAAAAATTTTAATTTTTATTTTAAAAAAATGCTTACTAAAAATATATTGTAAATGAACTTCACTTAATATATATAATTTAACTTTAAATCAATTTTCCACATATAATGTATATATATTTCTAGATATTTCTACAATAAATTAATATGTATATATATTACATTTAGTATGTGTCATAATTATATATGTATAAAATATCAGTAAGCAACTTTTATTTTATTTTATAAAATATAGAAAATTTTATTCTGTAATTTAGTTACAACTCATATAAGCTTAAAAATAGAATACATTATATGATATTCAAAGAGAAAAAGTTTGATGATGTTTATTATCTTGTTACAAATCTTTGAATTTACATGATTATATCATGTGTTAAACAAAGTTTAACTCATCATTTTACTCGATAAATGCTGATTCATGTACTATAACTGAGAAATTGAAACCATAATAGTCACATCATTCCCCATTTAGAGAAAAAAACCAGCACCTAAAACAATCCCTTCATATACTCATTCCAGCTATTCCCCCAAAGGCTTAGGATTTAGGCTTTGGGGATTCCCCAACTCCCAGATTCTTCCATATAGACAGAAAAGTTGAGTGAAACTGTGGTTCCAATCCAAGATAATTGTTGATTTACACAGTGCAATACAAAATTCCAACCACCATGAATAACATAATCCCCATCACCCCAGCAATGAGAAAATCTATGCCAATAATGATACCATCACACCCTTATCCGGACTCTCCCAGACACCAGACTCTCCCACCCAGGCAACAAAGATGAGTCAAACAGTGGTTTTAAACAAAAGGTAAAATCACAGAATCTCTAAGTTTTCAATGGCAGGAACATATTATGTTCAATTTGAAGAACATGTCACAGTTTTACATAGAAACTGTTGATTTACAAAGTCTTTTGCAAAAAATCAATTGACAGGTTAAATTTGTCCATAATTTATCCAGTGAAATCTAAAAACATTCATCTGTAATATGGATAACTACTAATAGAAATGCCAATGTTATAATAAAGTAACTGCTGATTCACACTACAAAATACAGAAACTAGAGCACAATGAAACACATCATCTCCCACCAAAACAAGAAAATCAATGCCAGTAATGATCCCCAAAGCATTCACAACTCAGCCAGCCTCCCAATGGCTGGGAGCCACCGCCCCAGGACCCTCCCAATCACAAGACTTACCCACCCTGGCAGGAAGGATGAGTGAAACACCTACCCCAATCCCAATATAAATCACAGCGAAAATCACCAGAACTTTCAATGGCTGGCAACTAAGTTTTCCTCTTGTTATCAAAATCAAGAACGTTAATATATATATATTAGGAAATACACACTTATATTATATGTTATATAACCATCAATTCAAAGATCAGTGAAGTAACTGTTAATTTACATAGCGTAATGTAGAAATTAAAATGACAAATTGCGATTAAATAGTATTGTTTTTGTTGCACTAATCCATGAGCTGATTAACTGTTGATAGTAATCCAATGTTAGAATTTAGGATGATTTATCAATTCCAGAATTTAAATATGAATGGCATTCGAAAATCAATTCAAAGTTCTAGAAAGCAACTGTTGATTTATATAGTGTAATGTAGAAGTTCAACTTATCTGTGTTACATTTAACATTATTTATAAGGTGTTTCCATTGTATATACATATTAAAGTTAAAACTTTTCTTATAAAAAATGTGATATTTTGAATTTGTTAGCATATATTATTGGCATTATACTAATTTTGAATGAATTCCACCAGTGAACATCTGGATAGCAAAAATTATTCAAAAGTGTAGCAGATGTCCAAAATAACTTTTATTATCTGATTCATGGCTAGTGAAAGCCAGCTACAATTTTGGTATGATATTAATATTAACAACCTGCAAATTTGTAAATGGAAGTATCTAAAACTTATCTTCATAGTTATATATTAGTAGAAAAGATTTAGATATAAAATAAAATAAATATTATAGTTTATTTTATAAATGTAATTGATGTTTTTTTTGATAATTATGACTATTATAATTTGTTCAAAATGAAAGACGTTTCTTATTATAATTAAATATAACGGTTTCACATCATTTCCGGTTTGTTGGTTGATGAACCAAAGTTCATACTTTTAACATTCTTGTACTTATCAAATTAGTCATTCAATACAAATCTATCGTTGTAGAAAGGGGTAGCATATGTAGAAAGTTTCTAAATAACATAAATATTATGTATGGCTTAATTCCAACTTATAGGAGAGAGTTTATTTTTAGTCTTATAAATACCAAACTGAGTGAAGAATTATAAATTATGTATATATCTAATATAATTAAATACAGGGTTTTCCCAACATTATACGTGATTATTGAAGTTATTCAGAAACTTTTTACATATCCCACCCCTTTCTACAACTAGGACTAATAATGCAAACGATAAATTTGCATTGACATAGGAATTTGACAAGTACATGAATGTTAAAAGTATATTAACAACTTTGGTTCATTAAGGTGAATAACTAATTTAGCTATCTAATATGCTATCAATCCAATAATGTTATTCTTCCATTTTTTATATAGGATGAATTTATTCCATTTAGTCCTTTGATTCCTCTTGGAGGCCTTAAAGGAACCGAGCAGGGCAAATTCCTAATGTCCACTCCATACATTCTTGTCGTTGCAGCTGTTATTACTATGTGATTATTCATATAGTATTCAAACATGGATGGGCTGCTCACCAACATGCATTAGCCAGCATGGTGAGTTTATTGGCTTTTTACCCCTGAGTTTAAGATCAAGAAACACCATGGTCTTTCTTCTCAGTGCCTGATAAGGCAGAATGAATGTTTGTGTAAATGATAAATATTTTTCCAATACATATATACAATTATGACAGACAAAAATAAAGCATGGCCCTTATTCCCAGGAGGCTGTAAAGTCACCAACCAAGGCAGCAGTTGGTGGCCGAAGGTGGAGGGTGCTAAGAATCCCCTGATTGTGGACCCAGGCTGCCATTTGATGACGACTTTTTATTTAGGTACTTACAACTGCAGATCACTTTCAAGTGAAGGAAGATTGCAAGAATTAGAAGAACAACTCTCTTATATTAAATGGGACATTATTGGACTTTGTGAAGTTAGAAAAAAAGGTGAAGAAACAATTGATTTAAAAAGTGGACATATACTCTATTATAAAGGCACACATATTGAAAATACAAGTGGAGTAGGATTCATTATAAATAAAAAGTGGAAGAACAATATTGTGGAGATTGATGGTGTATCGGACAGAGTTGCAAGATTAGTTATACAACTTAATAGCAGATACCAAATGCAGATAATTCAGGTTTATGCCCCAACAAGTTCTCATAGTGATAAAGTAGTAGAAGATTTTTATATGGATGTACAAAAGGCTTTTGATCAGAGTAAACAACATTTTAAAATTGTTATGGGAGGCTTTAATGCTAGAATTGGTAGACAAATGAAAGATGAAATTGCTGTAGGTAATTTCAGCTATGGTAATAGAAATGAGAGAGGACATAGACTTGTGGAGTTTGCAGAAAAAGAAAAACTTTATATTATGAATTCATTTTTTGAGAAAAATGTTAAAAGGAAATGGACATGGAAGCATCCAAATGAAGGTACAGCAGAATTGGATTATATTTTGACTAATAGGAAATACATATTTCAAGATTGTAATGTTCTTAATAAATTTAACACAGGAAGTGATCATCGATTAGTAAGGTGTAAGTTATGTATTAATGTAAAACTAGAAAGACAAAAATTATTGAGAAAAACAATATTTACAGTTGATATTCCTAATCTTCAGAAACATTCTAATGAATTTAAATTAGAACTTACAAATAGGTTTCAAGTGTTAGGAGATTTTGAACATGATTCAGATTTGAATGAAATTAATATGAAAATAACTGATACACTTTTAAAAACTGCAACAAACATAGCTGGTAGAAAAGAGCAGCAATTGACTAATAAAATTTCTACTGAGACTAGAGAATTTATGAAGAAAAGAAGGAATATGAAGATATACAAAAATGATGTATTAAAAAGAATTGAATATCTCGAATTTTGTAAAATGGTACGGAAAAAAGTTGAAAATGATATAAGAAAGTATAACTGTGAAATAGCAAGGAAAGCTGTAGAAGAAAATAAAAGTCTCAAGAATGTTAAACAACATTTTGGTATTGGTAGGAAATTTATATCTGCAATAAGAAAAAAAGATGGAATTATTACTAAAAAGAGAGATGACATCATGAAATTGGTAGAAGATTTTTATCAAGAATTATATAGTAATAAAGAACAAGTACCTCCTATATCTATTACCTCTTCCGAATTGCCCAGAATTTTAAATGAAGAAGTGAAACATGCAATTAAATGTATGAAGAAAGGAAAGGCTCCAGGAAATGATGGAATTATAATTGATATATTAAAAGAAGGAGGTGAAGAAATAGAAACAATTTTAGCAAAGTTATATACCAAATGTCTAAATGATAAAGATGTACCAGAAGATTGGAAGAATGCAGTAATAATATTAATATTTAAAAAAGGTGATAAAGAAGATATTAGAAATTACAGACCTATCAGCCTTTTATCAGTTTTATATAAAATTTTTACCAAGATAATTACAACTCGTCTACAGAGAACTTTGGATTTCCACCAACCAAGAGAACAAGCTGGATTTAAAAGTGGTTTTAGTACAATAGATCATATCCAGGTATTGAGAGAATTCATAGAAAGGACAAATGAATATGAGTTGTCATTATGTTTTGGATTTGTAGATTATGAAAAGGCATTCGATTCTATACACATTTCTTCAGTGATTAAAGCATTGGATCATCAAGGTATAGATCCAGGATATTGTCATATTTTAAAGAATATTTATAAAAATGCAACAGCAACAATTAGATTACATAATGATACTGGAAAAATCAACATTGAGAAAGGTGTAAGGCAAGGTGACTCCATATCTCCAAAACTTTTTACAGCAGTGCTGCAAGAAGTATTTTGTGAATTAAAATGGGAAACTAAAGGAATGAAAGTAAATGGAGAGTATTTAAGTCATTTAGATTTTGCAGATGATGTAGTTGTTTTTGCAAATAATGCTTCAGAGCTGCAGGAAATGTTGCAGGAGTTAGCAGATGAAAGTAGAAAAGTAGGACTAAAGATAAATGTTAAAAAGACTAAAGTAATGTTTAATCGATTTGCTCAAAATATGAAAATAAAGATTGATTATGAAGAATTAGAAGAAGTTAACAGTTACAAATACCTAGGTCAGTTTATTAATACAGATGGAAACATAATGGAGGAAATTAATCATAGAATTAAACTTGGTTGGAGTGCTTTTGGTAGAAATAACTTGATACTAAAAGGAAATATGCCTATGTGTTTGAAAAGAATGGTTTTTAACAAATGTGTTTTACCAGTTCTTACTTATGGATCTGAGACTTGGACACTTAATAGAAGAGCAATACAGAGACTTCAGACCACTCAAAGGAGTATGGAGAGATGTATGTTGGGAGTAACAAGAAGAGATCGAAAACGCAATGTATGGGTAAGACAACAAACAGGTGTTACTGACCTTATTGAAAAAATTAAAAGATTGAAATGGAGTTGGGCTGGACATATTGTTAGAAGAAATGATAATAGGTGGACAATTGAAATTTTAAACTGGATTCCAAGAGATTGTAAAAGACCCAGAAAGAGACCACATGTGAGATGGATGGATGAAATAAGAAAATGTGCAGGGGTGTTGTGGAAAAGAGAAGCTAAAGATCGGAGAAGATGGATTAAACTTGGAGAGACCTTCATCCTGCAGTGGATTGATAATGATTGATGATGATGATGATGAATAAAATACATACCCACTTATTAAAATTATTATTTTTTTTATACCTTTTTTCTTTAACTTCATTTTGACAAAAACAAAGCAAATATAAATAGAGAAAAATCAACTTTTTTATAATGGATTTTTCTCATTTGTATCTGCCTTTTTTTATCCACATGACTTCAGTTGATAATGATTATAATGTAATTGAAAGTACTCCTGTTTAATTTATATATTATCACTATTATTTACTATTATTATAATTTAAAATTTGAATATATATATATATATTATAACTCAAGTTTAATTGAAACTATGAAGAAGGGAAGATACTATAAGTTTAATGTCTACCTTTTATTTTACTATCTTCAACAACTCTTGATAATTTGGCTGGAGGCCATTAGGTTCTTCCAGACCTGGAGAATGATGCAGATTTCTAATCCTCCTAAAAAAGTATTCTTATATCTCAAGTTTCTGTGATTTGCTGAATACCACTATTGCCACTCCATATCATATATTAACACTGTACAATGAGATATTTTAAACTATTACTTTTAAAGGCTTTTTTCTTGATTTGTCTTTCTATATTACTTTCATTTTATTCCATAACTATCAAATAGTATAAATTATTTCCAGCTGTAGATTAGAGTATTAAGATTTTTTTTGTATTACACATTGATGAAACCATGACTAAAAATGTAGGCATAAGAATTTCTTTTTTAAAAAAAACAAATATCATAGTAGATTTATTTACATAAAACTATGGGTAATGCCAAGATCACTTGATAATCTAAGATTTTGCACTTCAAATTTACTTACAAAACACATTAATTTTCTAAAGGGTTGTTTTTTTAGACAGTTTCAGAAAGTAATATATATATATATAATACATATTTTGCGGGTTCATCCATGTTAAAAACTTTTAATATTAATATACTGACTCTGTGGATAGCTTGTGTGATCAAGTCGAAACGTCAGTATATTAATATTAAAAGTTTTTAACACGGATGAACCCGCAAAATATGTATTTTATATATTTAACCCGTGCAAATCTTCATTTATAATATATATATATATATATATATATATATATATATTAAGACTATAATCTTAAGGCCATACGATAGTAGGAACCTCTACAAATATTAACACAAGATTTATTTAAAATACAAGAGTGGCCATTCTTATCTTCAACCTACTTTTTAAATATATAGGAGAATCTAAAGCATTTTGATTTGAGAAAAAAATTATTTGTCATAATCTATGCTTTAAATGAATTTGAGTAAATACAAATTATGTATAAATAATTCATGTATGAACCAAAAGCATTATGAGTGTCCTGATATATATATGGATAGATACATAAGCCATCAGTCTAGCTAATCATCATTAGGTAGAAATTTTCTGATATATATATATATATAAGACATATATGTCTTTTATATATGCAACTCATGAAAATCTTTGTATCAATATATATATATATACACAATTCTTTGGAATGTTTCTGAAAATTAGGAATATCAAATGTTTATACTAACATTCTTAATAGTATTCTCTCTCCAATTTCCATCAATATGTATCTTTTATCTGGTTAGTAAATGATTACTTCCTGAGTAAATGTCAACTTTTCTGTTAGCTAAAACATAATTCAATTCTACTAAATCCTTCATTTGGATGCTTCCATAACCATATTTGTGCAGTATTTTTTTTTTTTAAAAAATTGTAATGTGTTTTTTCTTTTCCTGCAAACATCACAAGTCTATAGCCGCCCTCATTTCTATCATCATAATCAAATTTATCACATAGCACTTTTATCTTTTGATCCATTTACCAATTTTAGCATTATACTATACCATGGCAATTTTAAAATGTCATTTGATCTGAATGAAAGTATTTTGTACACCCATATAAAAATCCTCTAAACTTCATCTAATGGGAACTTATTGGGGTATAAATCTGAATTATCTGCATTTGGTATTATTAACTAATCTTGTTACTCTTTTCAACATAACATTAAGTTCTCCAATGTTATTCTTCCATTTTTTATTTATAATGATTTTCACCCCACTGGTGTTTTCAGTATTTGTCATTATAAAGTAGGTAAACACTTTTTAAATCAATTGACACTTCATTTTTTCTCCTAACTTCATAAAATCTAATGATATCCTATTTAATATTAGATGGTTTTCCAATTCATGGAATCTTCCTTCACTTGAAAGTGGTCTACAATTATAGTACCTAAATAATAAATCATCATCGAATGGCAGCCTGAGTTTGCATCTGGAAAATTGTTAGCACTACATATCTTCGGCTGTTAACTTCTAGCTTGGTTGGTAATTTTACAGCCTCCTGGGATTGAGAGCCATACTTTAGTTTTGTTTGTTATGATTAGAAATATTTATTTAAAAAAAAGAGGACATTCACACATATCACTTTTAAAAAAACTCATTTTATTTTTTCACTATCAAGCAACTGAGGAAGAAAACGTAGGAGTTTTTGATCTTATATTCATAGACAAAAAGCTACTAAAGTCACCATTTTAGCTATTGTGTTTGAATAACATATAGTAATAATAGTTGCAACAACAAGACCATTTGGAGTGACATTAGGAATTTGTCTTTTCAGTTTCTCAACGAGGAATAAAGATTCTCCTTTCAATTAATTGCAAAATCTTAATCTTCAGAAATACTTCAAGGAATTTAATTTAGAACTTAAACATCGTTTTAAAATATTAACAGACTTTGAAGGAGATTCAGATTCATTTGAATTAATAAGATAACTGATATACTATTAAAAACTACAGCAAAAAAGGTTGGTACAAAAAAGCAGCAATTTATCAATAAATTTTATACTTAAGCTAAAAAAATAGGCTAAGAAAAATAGAAATATAAATTTTTAAAAAAATAAAATGTCAAGAAAAGCTATGGAAGAGAATAAAAGTTTAAAAATTGTAAAATATTAATCTTAGTATTGATAGAAAAATTAATTCTACAGTAAGATGAAAAATAATCTATTACTAAAATGAAGGATGACATCATTAAATGTGTGAAAATATAAGATTTATATAATAATAAAAAACAAGAAAACAAAATAGTTTATTCAGTTATTACATCTTTCTAATTGCTGAATTGGTTAAGTTAGATGTGCAATTAAATCTATGAAGAGAGGAATCATCTCAGGAAATAATAGAATTATAATTGATAGTTTAAAGAAGCAGATAAAGAAATAGAAGAAATGTTGGCAAAGGTATATACTATATGTCTAAATGATAAAGATATACTTAGTACATGATTGAAAGAATGTAGTAATAAACCGATATTTAAGAAAGATAATAAAGAAGATATTAGAGAATGTAGATATATCAGGCATTTACTAATTTTATATAAAAACTTTATTGAAATAATTACAACTCATTGCCAGCTAACTTTGTATTCTAACTAACCAAAAAAAAAAAAAAAAAAACTGGATTTAAAAGTGGTTTTAGCACAATGAATCATATACACATATTGAAAGAAATTTTAAAAAGGTCCAATGGATATGAATTACTGTTATACTCTGGATTTATAGCTTATGAAAAGGCATTTGATTTTATAAACATTTCTACCATGATTAAAGCATTAAATCAACACTGTGTACGCCCATGATACTATCATATGAACAATATTTACCAAAGTTCATTATATGGTAATACTAAAAAGATTAACATTAAGTTGGAAACCATATCTCCAAAACTTTTAACAGCAGTTTTACAAGAACTATTTTTTGGACTAAAATGGGAACCTAAGGAACTAAAAAGCAAATGAAGATCACTTAAAACATCTTAATTTTATAAATGATGTAGTTGTTTTTGTAAATATTGCTTTAGAACATCAAACATATTTCAACAGTTATCAGATTAAAGTAAAAAATTATAAATCCAGACTAATGTCTTTAAAAAACAAACACCCCAATGTTCAAGTGATTTTCTCAAAAGAAAAAAATAAAGATGAATAATCACAAATTAAAAGAAGTTCACAACTCAACTACCAATAACATGACCAGATTATTAACAGATGGAAACATAATAGATCAAATTAGTCAATGAAATAATTTATGGAGTGCTTTTGGTAGAAATAATTTAATATTAAAAATATATGCCTAAGTGATTGAAAAGAAAGATTTTTAATATATATGTTTAATGCGTTCTTACTTATGGCGCTGAGATTTGGGCAGTTAACAAAAGAGCAATGCAAATTTTTCATACCATTCAATGAAGTATAGAAAATATTAGAAATAACAATAAATATTGAAAATAAAATACATCATTAAAAGTATTAAGAAAATGAAATGGAGCTGGTTTGGACATATTGCTACAAGAGATAATAATAGGTAGACAGTTGAAGTATTAATTTGGATTATAATAGGTTGTAAAAGACCTAGAAAAAGACTATATGTGAGATACATGGTTAAAATTAAAAAAAATTGCTAGGGTGTTGTGAAGAAGAGAATCTAGGGAGCAGAGTATTTTGGATTAAATAGTTAATAACAATGATGTTGAATGATGTTGCTAACATTAAAATACGACATTAGTGGAATTTGAATTGATGACGTTTGCTTCCGCTTTGTTTTTGAATTTAATAACAGTTGAGGCAAGTTCAAGAAATTAACCGAAAGTACTTCTGCGGATTTAAGGATTATGTATAATAGTTTGTAAACCGTTAAATTTATTATTTCAATTATAATTATAATTTTGTTTTAATTAATGGACATTTTATTTATATTATATATATATATAATCATGTATTATAAAAAGATATGCAACCAATCAAATTGTTTAAATTTGTCGTCATAATTTCTCTTGAATTATATTACAATTTCAGACTACCCTTTCTTAATATACACATATTTCATAAATCAGTTTCACTCAACAGATAAGCTAGATGTTTAAAACACTTGAACAACTACATTATCATAATAGTCATAAATATAACCTGTTTGATTATGAAGCTTGAATTAATTCTTACTCATATATATTTATTGCATTTAACCATACATTATGACACTATACAAATTTCATTCAAAGTAGGACAATTTCTATTCACATTAGAACATCCTATTACAAATTATAAGCATCTGACTGATTATAACTCAAGATTTATTATTAATATATTTTTCATCTTTTTGCCAATTATATTACAATCTATGTACTATTAATTCCATCAAATAATTCTAATGCAAAATAAATAGTTTCTAGCCATAACACAAGGAATATATGTTTATATAATTAGAAGAAATTATTATATCTTATTATCTATTACAGGTATCTATAATAGAATGGAGCACAAGATGAGGAATCCATTTATAGTAAACCTTCTAATATGGTCACCCAATATTGTAATTTCAATCATAAATTATTATGTAGATATTTCTTGCATAATAATTATTGTTCTGTAGGAATTTTTAATGGGGATAAAAATTGTTCCCATGTTACATAATGAAACAGTAAGGTCTGCTTTGCAGATCTTTGTTTCACCTTTTCTCACCTACTTCCTACCCTCATACCTTAGTTTGAACCCCAATCTATCGTAGTGTGTCTGCAATACACTTATATACTGAAAATCCTGCCTAATTTTAAACCACGAGCACAATGCTCGTATGATATATATAACTTATTCCCAAATAAAATAAAATATTATGAATTATGTATTTGTTCACATAATTTTGATTTATTAAAAAGTAGGTTATATAAGTCGTAATTGTGCACACACTATGATATGCATTTTAAAACATATCAAAATTATAAATTGTTAAAGTTATTTTGTTTGAATCTATTTACAAATATATTACTGTCGTAATATATTTTGATTTAAAATAAAATTCATTTAGTAAATATTCATTTAGTAAATAGATTCAAATATTGCAATTTAAAAAGTAAAATCATTTTCTTTAATTTAACAAAAGTTATTCCAAATATTTCTGTTTAAATAAATCAGGGACAATAGTTTAATTAGTTAATGTTCTATAAGTTTATCTAAAAACAGCAGATGTCCACTTAAGGTTTTCTTTAATTAATAAAAGTAATTTTAATTAAATCTTGTTTGTAATTCGAATGTCGACAGGGAAAGTAACAAAAGAAATTAATTTATGTTGAATTCCTTTAGACATTCCGATGATTTAATTACAGCTGATAAGTCCGATATTTTTGTAATGCTCCAGGGCAGTTCTATTGTTAAATTCTACTATAAAAAGGAGGTTTTTCTTTTGTTCTCGAGTTAGTTTTAAGTTTTATGCTAATGTTTCTAAGAGAAATCATTCTGAGTTCTATGCGTAATTTGTAAATATTGACATGACAGAGTAGAGTGCAAGAAGGCTATTTCTCTCCGAGATGGTCATATGCTGCCATATACCATCGGAAGTTATCACGTACGGACCCCGGAACTGCTGCTGCCACTGCCAAAAATATGAACATTCCAGATTTTGCTGCTGAATTATAAAACCTGCCGAACATCTACCTGCAAATGCGTCTCCAGAGGTAACCTAAATTAACCCAAGAGCTCTTGTGATTCCTAACTAACATGCTATAGCTATTTAAAATTGTTTTCCTTATATTTCACATAACTTCATTATGTATTTCTGTAATGTGTTTAAATATACTCAACATTTTGGCTCTATCCTTGGGTTAATATTTTCTATTTATAAAGCTTTCTTTTATTTTATTATGATAATGTGTCAGAATCGTCTTTGACCGAGTAAACTATTCCTTTTATTGAAAGTAAGATGCCGCTATTAAGGCATATTTTAAATTTATAATTTTCCAATTTTATTATCTTGCAAATCACTCGTTCGAGAGTGATTCTATTCTTTAATATATAATATAATCACATAGTTTAAAATCTACATGTTATTGATTTTAATCTAATATGAGAGTATCTGCGAGGTCTGATTAAATGTGTCCCTTAATGCATGATTGCGTATATCAATCTATACTTACTTTTCAAACCTGCAAGCATGCATTTTCCTATTTTAATTACCGTGTTCTACTTTAATTACAAAGTTCATCATTGACGTCGAGAATGTGCGGACCCTTTTAAATGAATTTCGGGGAATTTGATTGCGTATTTCTCTTAATCCAAGTAAAACCCATTCAGTATGTTTTATATACACTTGTCTCGTATTGCTGGTAAATGAATTGGTTGTTGAGACCGCTTTGTTTTATTTTTCCAAGGATTCTTTACATGGCAAAGTCCGTTCTTTCACTTATTGCAAGTTTCCAGGCAGAGGGTGTCCCAAATGACACCGCTGGGAATTAAACACAATCGTCACACAGTCGCTAAGTTTCAGCTGTTCATAAATACTTTCCTATGGGTTAGCGGCGAGATGCCCTCTGTCATTATTCCGGATCATCAATATTGTTTTATTTTATATTTATTTTACAAAGCATCCATGACTTAAACGTGTCACACCCTCCAACTTTAATAAATTCATTATCAGCAATATTGATCTCCCAATGCAACTCTATTATTATTATATTCAAATAAATGCTTTGATCATATTTCCATTTTTTGCTCAGTAAGCTTTAGTCCGTACTATTCTCAAAATCAATAAATAGTTTAGAACACTTAATTTTCAAATATTTTCTTAAACTTGTATAATTACTCACAGTACCTCGCACATGTTCCTATCTCATCAAGCACATTATCGTAATGCTATTAGCCTGAGGAATAGAATATATCACTTTGTTTTAAAACCTTTTTGTCATTTATTGAAATATAATGGCCATAATTATTTAATACGCGTCCCTGTCTTATATAAGCAGACAGTGGCATTATATATATATTTATATAAATAAATTGTGTGAAATTTTTTAAAACTAAATTTGATATCTTATTTTATTGATTCCAATCACTGTCTCGGTCTATATATATATTTTCTGCATTTCTTTTGTAAATCCATAGACGTTAATTAGCCACCCAAACTTCTTTTAGTATAGAGTCTTTTTTTTCTCCCTGACCACCAGGCACCGGTCAAAGGTCATACTAGTAGTGGCATCAGATGCGTTGTCACGTAGATGGCGCTGTGAAATTTGGTCTTTAGATTCGAACTTACTATATCTAGATGGCAACCCCTCCTAGAATGTTCAGTTTCATGTCTGGGGTTTGAATTCTGCAGTGTGTTAGCGAGATAGACGATTCTGACCGTTACAATAATAATTATGCATGTCATACATGTAGGTTAAACACTATATGTATATCTATTGGATTGAAAGTAAATTAACATTTTATAATCAAATAGGTCAAAATTATGATATATAAAAATGTTAGATTGTCTATGCTAGTGTAGATGTCCAGGTGTTTTTAAATATTTAGATCACCTAATGATTAAAGGTTGTTCATAAAATACATTAATAATGAGTGTGGTCTGAAATTTTTGCTGTGGTGAATAATTGTGATACACTGAAAATTACAAGAAGAGATGTACTTTGATTGATTGTATTGTATTGCATATTTGCCTCATGGAGTGATATTTATTATCCTACAAACTGTTACAATGTTGATAGAAATTGTTAACACTTTGTGTAATAATTGTATTGTCATAATGATGAATGATGGGTTATATCATAACTGCAATTAATAATCATATGCATATATATATATATATATATATATATATGCATATGATTATTAATTGCATTTATATATATATTACATACATAAATGAATTGTATAACTTAGATTCAAAATAAATACTAGATCACTAGATAGACTCATCTTAAAATAATATATTTTTATAATAATAATACAAATGATTTATTACTTAAAAGTCCATAATGTCTTGGAACCTGGAGTAATAGAACTGAAGTGAAATTCTTAGTCTTGGATCCCAAAGTTGTCATTCTACCATTTTAATGAACTGTGCAATAATGATGCAGGTTTTATGAAAGTTTATAACTCATTGAAATTATAACAGAAATCTAAAATATGTATGTAAGTGAAAAAAATCAAAAATATAAAGCAAATGCTGGAATAATGAAAAATTAAGTAGTAGAAGAATTTCTTAGCCATATGTTTTGTAATTTCTTTCTTTTAAGGACTAGTCAAAGCTATGTATACAACATCCCAATGATTGATATTGAAATTCTGAAGCAAACCAACATTACTACCAATAAATGAACAAAATAGATGTCATTTCCTTATACGATATGACTTAAAATATCGTTTTTTTAGTCCATAGGTGGAGCTCTTACTAGAAAGTCATCCTCCTCACAGCTCTCATAGAATGGCTCGGAAAAGTTGTTTTTGTAGCAGTGAAAGGTACCTTTTATATTTATTTGGCTCTTTAAAGGCCTTATTTTGCTACTAATGTGCTCTTTCATTTGCTAAATCTCAATTTTAGTGCATTTTTAACATAATTTCCCTATGTCTACCTTGTGCTTATCAGTATTTAATTACCCCATTTCCCCCCTGTTTAGTGGGGTAGTTCAACTGTTTCATGGACCATAAAAGGTTTTATTCCCTCTTAGACTCCTAAATATTTCTCCTATTCCATTTTCCCTGTCACTCAGAACTTGTTAATAAAGTTTTTTTTTGTTGTTCCAGTTATTTAGGCCATTTTAACTATCTTTTTTTTCTTCAGACACCCCCTCTAACTACCTAAAATTCCACTCAATTTTCTCATTACTCAACTAAAATTATCAATAACAAGTTTTCCAGTGTTTTTTTTTTTTTTTTGCTTTTACATCAATATATTTAATTTTTCCCATTTCAAAATTGTTTTCTTCATATTACTTTCCAGTCTTTCAAATGGTTTAAAGATGGCCACTTAGTGGAAAAAATGTGCAGAGACCTAAACTATATGAACTAAAACCTTTAAAATTACCCTAATTTTACCCAAATTGAATCTTAAACAAAACTTAACTAAAAGCATCATTATCAAAATACTTACTTCTAAGTCTCCATCTCCTTGTTGTCTGGATTTTCCTTCCTTTCAGGCTGTATTTTGCTCTATCAAAGGTAAAAAGCAAGCCAAAAAGAACAACATAACCAATCATAACACCATTTCAAGTACAATGGAAAAAACTAAAATTACTCACCTACAAAAGACAAAAATCAGCCTGTTGCATCTAAGCATTACTCAGAAATTTCCCCATCCATCTCTGAAACCTTTAAAGACTTAACATATAGCAATTCCTCCAAAATTAATGTCACATATGGATCCTCCTATTAATCCACCAGGGCAAACAAGACTTATCAACATTGCTCCTTTCCAAAGACTCTTCTTTCCATACTACACACCCTTTCTATATCCCCTTCCCATTTCATATGTATTCCCTTCCCAATCACCATATTGTACTTGAATTTCATTTAGCCATGAAATTATCTCTTTGTAAACCTTTTTAATTGTTGTGTATTTTGTCTTTTTGATGAATAAAAGATTTCATCACTGAGAAATATATATATATCGTTTGCATATTTTGGGCTGATTAAATGAGTTCTTTCTGAATGTTTGCAAATACAAAATATGTATATAAAGGAGAAAAAAATTGAAGTTTGTACAAATGAATTTATCCAATTAAATCTAAATCCTCACACAAAATTGCCAACGGAATTTAAGTGTAAACTGTTTCTATAATAAGTTTAAACTCTTTGTTGATGTTAATCTCAGAGATTCTTTTCCCGTTTTTCTTTTATTCTTCGGATTATTCTTATAATGATCTTTTGCCAAATTTTGAATAATTATTTTCCATTTAGAAATGAGTATTTATTATTTTTTTATGTATTTACTTGGAATTAATTTATTTTCTTATAAAGTTTTATTTTTTATTAAAAAAACTTATTAGTAAAGGGGGGGGGGGTACTTGAAAGCTAATTGAAGCAATTTTTTTTTTTTTTTAATTTTAAAATTCAAAACATTTTATGACTGTTTCTATTGCGGTTTTTAAAAACGCTAATAATAAAATAAACTAATCAAAATCTGATATTTAAAGGTTTATTATATATTTTATTAAATAATAATTTTTTAATCACATCAGAAACACTGTTTGGAGTTAATAAAACAATCTGTCACAAGTCGCACAACAATAAATGAAAATACTTCAATTTTTTTAAAAAAAAAATCGCGTTATTATTGTTGTTACTATAGGAGATAAATTTCAATAGACTTAAAAGTAAATATTTTTATGTATTTGTCATTCTAACGCATACAATGTTTCCGCATTAAAATATTGTTAATTAAAAATCCAATTGTTGATTGTATATTGGATGTCTAATTGAAAATAACCTAGACATAAACATTTATAAATAAATAAATACGTATAAATATTTTTAATTTTTATTATGCAGAGTAATACACAGACACATCTACTATTATCCAACAATACAACTAAAAGTCTTTCAAGATCGAGTTCAAATTTTTCCAGATAAGTTAATCTCACGAGACTAAAAAAATATGATTGCTATAATTTTAATTGATAAAATGTTTATTTACAAAATCTGTAACGTTTGTAATCAATTTAAGTTCAAACTCGGTGATTAGTTAGTAATGAAAAATAGATCGCAAAACTTCTTTTTTCATAATGAAACTACTCATATCTTGGTGTGAATCTGATTCTTAAATATCTTCTGTTTTTAATATTGATATCTTGACTAATTCTTCATTACTAATTTGACTAGAGTCTTCTAGTTTGAAAACCTTTATTGATTTGGATATGAAAGTCTTTTGGCCAAGTTTTCTTAGATGATAATGGAAACTCACTAAATGCTATCATTATGGAGTCAATATAGGGCATTAGTTTTTATTTCCAAAATTAATTAGAGATGTTCATCTTTTTATTATTTGTTCCAAAAAGATGAGTTTTTCCTTTTAAAAACATTTTATGATTACTTTATATAATCTTGTAATCATGGCTAAAGTTGAAGATGCACCTGACCTAACAAACATCTTGACAAGTAGTTTTTTCAAATTCTTAAAGTATTTTTAATGAATTCTTTTTTTTTTTTTGTATTTTTCATGATCTTTCAGCTTGTTCATTACTTTCAGAGTTGAAAGTTGATATAAAAACTTGTATAATACTATTACAAGAGGTTTTTTTTTTAAAAAATTGAATGATGTGAGTTATGTCTTTATGTCAGATCCAACAGATTTTAAAATGCCATGAATAGCAAATAGTTTTCTCTAGCTTTTAATAGACATCATGCCATCTATAAATAATATTACAATTAACTCATTTTTTTTTAGAAAAAAAATGTTAGTAAATATAAAAGCCAGAATTTAATGTTAGATCAACATCAAGAACTATCTAGTTTAAACCAAATGCCACTTTTGCCTTTAGTTGGCATGTTCTTTGTTATCAATTGTATACATTGCTAGACATAATGTATAATTTTTTGTCTTAGAATTAATTTTACAATCCATGCTTAGCATATATATATATATGTGTGTGTGTTAGTTAATATTTTTATTATAAATATTTCAAGATGATTATTTTGCATAGATTTAGGATTTTACTATCACATCCAAGAGGAATAATAACTGTTTATTTAATATAATTATCAGTGGGGTTTTTTATAATTTTTGAAATCCTGATACATATATATATCTTATTGATTTACAAGTTATTTTTTCTAAATCTCCTCTTGTTGATAGATTTGGGTTTGTTGAACAATTTCACATTACAAGAAATGCAGTAAAAATCTTAACATGCATATGTGTATAACAGGTACACACACACTATTATTAAGGACATACTTCACATTATTTTAATTAAATTGATTGGTTCAGTTTAATTATTTTCACATTTTACTTTGAATCAATTTAAAAAAAATTAAACTTTATTTGTTTTTATCATTTCAAATGTCTGAATAGAAAGTTTTAAAAGTTATCCAGCAATATTACTCTAAGGTAGATGATTGACCAGCCTATCAACAGTAATATGGGATGATGCTATAAATCATATTAATTTTTAAAAGAAGTCAGCAGAAAACTAAATTCACATTAGGAAGCTTATGTTATTTTATTATTATGCTAAATAATAGTTAAATTTGAACTTTGGCTGTTATCTTCAACAATTTGAATAATCGTAATGATTTTGACTTGTATTGTAATATTTTAAAGAAAGAAAAAGTCATAAAAAGGCAACCTTTTAAATATTTTGAAAAAACGATTTTATTTGGCTATTCTCATCTTAGGACAGATAAGCTAAAATTGGATTAAGATAATTATCCATTCCACATTCATCTGTCTATTCATTTAAAATATATTTCTAAAGTGCTTCATTGTTTTTCTGAAGTATTTTACTTTACATTAAAGAAAATAAGAAAATAAATTTGGATTGAAGTCATACTTAATATTAATATATAAACTTATAATATGAAACTTTTATTAATTAATACCCTCTTTCTGCTCATTTCTTCTCTAATTTGATATAAAAACTTGTTTAATATTATTATGAGTTTTTTATTCTAATTTGAATGATGTGAGTTATGTCTTCATGTCAGATCCAAATAGATTTTAAAATGCCATGAGTAGCAAATAGTTTTCTCTAGCTTTCAATAGACATCACAGTATGTATTGATGATATAAATATAAAAAATTGCTTGCTATCTTAAAAGCCAGATTTTAATGTTAGACCAATATCAAGAACTATATAGTTTAAACCAAATGCTACTTTTGCTTTAGCTGGCATGTTTCCTGTTATCAATTGTACACGTACATTGCCAGGCAGAATATATAATGGTTTGCTTTAGAATTAATTTTACAATCCATGCTTAGCCTCTATATGTATATGTAAGTTCATATTATTATAAATATTTCAAGATGATTATTTTGCATAGATTTAGGATTTTATTGTCACATCCAGGAAGATAATAACTGTTTATTTAATGTGTTTATCAGTATTTTTTCTTTTATATAATTTTTGAAATCCTGATATATATATATTGTAACAGTCAAAACACGTGTATCTCGTTAACATATTGCAGAATTTGACCACCACACAGAACAGCAGCACCATCGAGTAGCGAAGCCACCGGTAATACTGATTTCGAACATAGTTTATCGGTTCCACAATACAATCTACGGAATAACGCCTCTGATGCGACATAAGTAAACACTTCTTTAGGCACGGTGGTCAGGGAGATGCACGAGATTCATGGGTTTTGTTTCCGAGTTGGCCAACAATCAAACGAATATTAATTAACATATATAATCGAGGAAATGTCTATAATGGGCATCGAATAAATGAAAACTTAACTACAGACGTATAGTTAGAATTATTTATTTACGTATTTAATAAAAGAAAACATTATTAATGTTATTAATCATATTTTAAATTCAAAGTCTCAACAGCTAATTGGTAATATTAGATATATAAAAATACATTTATTTAGAAGGAGCATTTATTTATATGAAGGCGTAATCTAGCTACCTAGGATTCTCGAGTGAGTATTTCTACTGCGTGCTGTAAGGAATTTATACTTTGCACTGCAAGAGTCATCAGTAATGGTGGACATACATTTATTTAATAAAATATTTATTTTACGACAAAGAGCAAACATTTATTTGAGAATATATGATGAAGATAATGCCGAGGCGGAGTGATAGAGAGAATAATAAACTAAATAAAAGAACACGTGGTACGCTTTAGAAGGGTGATGTAAAATGGCAGCGCTGAAACTGCAATGCCGTGAATAAGTTATAAGGGTTTCGGGTTGGTCTCTGCCGCGACCCGAAGAGGTAAGGTGTCACATGAGCATAACCAGGGACAAGCGGTCCATGTCGCAATTTGTCAGCTGGCTGCGTGATGGTCGTCAAGCCCTACGGGAACATTATCATGTCCGCTTGTGTAGGACGACTGGGGTTAATTCAACCCTAGAGAATCCAGAGTATTCACGGCATGGAATGAGCCATCGGGGCTTCAAAACGTAACACATGTATAATATCTAAAAGATTGTGGTAATATTTAACTAGATTTCAAACTCGGCCCGACATTATCAACGTTGACTGAAAGAAAATTGGTGACTCTCAAAGAAATGAAATTTACATAATTATTCATTAACATTTAATAATAAAAAAAATATCTAAAAAGGGAATTATTACAGCGAGTATGCCAGCTATTATGGAGTAGTAGACCCTGCATTACAATAACTGATTCTTTGAATGCGTGTCGATTTATATGAAATTTAAGTTATTTATAAAAGCAAATATTAATGATAATTCGACATGCATTCACTGTTCAAGCGATTATGGATTTAGCTTTAAAACTAAGACAATTATGAGAAGGTAATATTTCAATGATAATTATAAATAAAATGTAGATTTAAGAAATACACACCTAATAAGTGATAGAGGGAGGGTAAGCTAGATTATGTGAGAAATTTACAGATTACATGAATTCTCAAATTTTAGTTTCTCAAAATTACAATTTTAACATTTAGAAGTTATACAAATAATAGGAGATGAGCTATAGCTTATTATTACTAGAGTACTCTATAATTTGGAATACACACACAGGTACCTGTTTTATAAGATGTTTTCGTCCATTGGTTTAATAGCAGATTGTTCGTAATTAGAAGTTTTCTTTCTTGTCCTGGGCATGTTGTTTTATTGATTTTTTTTAACAGCAGCGGCTTTCTTGTTTATTTCAGGCAGCAAATCATTTTGGTGTTTTTACGATGGGCAAGGTGAAGTTCGGCATATGGTGGGCCATCTCCTGATGGAGAATAATTTCGGTGCTTACTCGGTCATACCTTGCAGTATTAATTTATTTAAGATATTTTAGACGCTCCACTCGAGAGCAAAGCTAAAATTCAAGTGAAAGTCTCCAGCAAGTCTAAGATGGCCTCCTTTTTCTTATCTTGATCTTTTAATTTTTCTGTTGAGATATTTTTAGGTTTTATTTATCTTGCCCTCAGGATAATCAATGCTCTGCTGGTTTTAATTAGAAAGAAATTTGCTGTGCTATTGTTTGTTTTTCTTTACATTCGTTAATTACATTTTTTTTTGAATTTTGCTATAATTAATTTATTTTCTATCACTGACCGATGCTTTTAAATTTTCAAAGACAAAAGGGAATAAAATTATTTTAACTTTAATTAATTATTGCATCAGATTTTGTTAGACTTATTATTTAACGAAATTTAAACTAAACAACAAATACGAACTTTATAAAATTCAAAATAAATGATTATTATTACACAAAATTTATTTAACTAAAAGGAATCTAAATTATATTATTTTATCCGTATTTATTGCGCTTAATTTGAGATCGAAATGTGTGTGTGTTTATGTTGAATTCTATATATATTTATACATTTTTAATATTGTTACACACACAATTCGATACCAAAAAGTTTAAATTTGGGTGGGATAGACCGGTCAGTGAGAGACGACAGAAAAAGGTGAAACTTGAGATTCGAATACGAATCTCACTGTTTCAATATATATATATATATATTAAATGTAAAATACGATACCCATTATAAAATATTATATATATATAAAATTTGAACAGTAAATACAATATTATAGTTTAAATTCTTTTGTAGCACTTTCAATTACGTAGTAAGATTGAAGGAGCATCAATTATTATATAATCAAATTAAAAATAATGTAAATAGTCAATTTAATACAGCTTCAGTATTCTTTAACCATGAAAAGACTTGTATTTATAAGTTTAAATTTAATGGTAATGAAATAAAAATATTAATGGAAGAAAGAAATCATAAAAAGAGGAAAATTAAAGAGGCAATTTTTATTAATAAATATAAGGAAGGTGTTATTAATAGGCAAGTTGCAAATATGGCCATACACAGCTTATGGAAATATACGTAACATTAAGTTTAAAATAAATTTGAAATTCAGTTAAAGCTGATGAGGATTACCACATAATCGAAAGTGCTACAAAAGAATTTAAACTATAATATTGTATTTACTGTTAAAATTTCTTTATATATACATATGCTATTGATTTATAGAGTATTTTTTCTAAGTCCCCTCATGTTGATAGACTTATATTTAGATATATGAATTCATCTAAGATTTATATGACTGTTAACTTCAACACCAGTATATCTCATGTATTTGAAATAGTTACCATTCTAATTTGTTATAATTTTTTTTTATAGAAACTAAAAGAGAAAGGTGAAAAGATTTTATTATTCATTGTAACCTTCACAGTGATTTCTCCAAAAAAAAAAAATCGATTGTTTTGATAATTCTAATATGTCTTGCTGATTTAGTATAGCTTACATGTTTATATTTATTATTACTCAACTATTTTTTTTAAGATAAAAGTAATTATTGAGCAAGAATAGAGTGCCATTAGCAATGGTATAATGCTTATAAGACTGCATTGAAAATCTTTAAAGCAAAAGTAGACTATTTCAAAATTTTTTAAATAATCTTGAGGAATATTTTCTTTTTTATTTGCTGTTTTTTTTTGTAAAGCAGACTACTTTAAATGTGACTAACATGTTTAAAATATTATCAAACTGATTGAAGGCGTGTCTCTTGATTTTTATTATATTAGTAGAAACTTTATCAGAAGTTAGAAGCCTAAATCTTAATCTATCTGGAGGTAATAGTTTGATTTATGCACTGGATTTATTGCTCTATTTGGTCATTTCAATTTCTAAAACTTTTAATGGTAAAGATTGATTAGCAATTAGAGTCAAAAGAATAGAATGCATCAATAAGTCGAAATATAAAATGGGATTTGAGACCCACCATGGAGAAAACGAATTCTCCAAGTATCATATAAGAATTCTTTAAAATCATAGATAAATACTAACTTTCTAAAAAGTGACAATATTTATTGCTTATCACCGCTAATCATGTAGATTAAAGTATTACCTTTATGAAATTTATAGGAATCAGAGAGAGAGATAGATATAAATCAGTTACTTGCTCAATCAATATGTAGGAACTGTATGAATATGCAACATTATATAAGATGGTGATCTACATATTATTGAAAAAGTTACAATTTTTAACTAGATTTATTACCTGATTGGCTTGTAGCTTTTAAACAGAATATTAATCTGTTTAATTAAGTAAATCAATTTTAAAAGCAATATGAGTCAAATTCTTTTAATGATACTATTTTGCATAATATATATATATATAAGTATAGAGGATTTGAACTCAGATTTTCAAGCACCCTTCAACTATCCACACTATCTCATACAACTGATACACATGACCACACACATGTAGAAAAGATTAATAATCACCAATATACGTATTTCGTGCTAAACCAGCACTCATCAGTTGGTCCAGACTATCATCTCTCACACATATATATAATCAACGCTCAGTTTATATTAAGATAGAAAATCTTCATATTATATATATATGTGAAAGATGATAGTCTGGACCAACTGATGAGTGCTGGTTTAGCACGAAATACGTTTATTGGTGATTATTAATCTTTTCTACATGTGTGTGGTCATGTGTATTAGTTGTATGAGATAGTGTGGATAGTTGAAGGGTGCTTGAAAATCTGAGTTCAAATCCTCTATACTTACAATTAAGCTCTCAGGTTTGTGAAGAGTGCCTGGTTTCAAATATTTATATATATATATATTGGTCTTATAGATTAAATACATATTCTATAATGTGTTAAAAATTTAGATTATATTAAATTATTATTATTATTATTATTATTATTATTATTATTATTATTATTATTATTATTATTATTATTATTATTATTATTAAACTATGAAGTTTTAAGCTAAACATTTTAATATTATTTATTAAAATATTTTTTTTACCTATCTAACTCTTAGTTACTTAGGAAATATTTAGATTGTTTAATATTTGCTTAAATTAATAATTTGAATCAAAAGAAAAGTTAATTTAAAGCATGCCATGTTTTAAGTAGATGCGATAGATAAAGTTGTTTTACTGTGTGTAAAATGTAGTTATTTTATTTTGTTAGGATCTTTGTTTGTTAGTTTTTAAAATAAATAGTTTTAAAATAATAATGTATAAAATGTTAATCTATGTAAGAGCGTTTAAAGTTAGAATTTAGAGATATTAAATTTAACTCTAACTAACTGGGATAAGTTTCAATTTAAATAAGTTTCAATTTGAATAAATATTAATAACTAATTTAGCTTCATTTGTTTTAAAACGTTAGTTATATTTAATGTACACATGAATGTACAGATTTTTTAAAAATATATTTATTAGAAGTAATAATATTTTACAAAAAAAAAAAGGTGTGTCTAATAATTACAATATTAGAAGATTTTAAATAGAGTGAAATGAGTGCATTTGGATAAATAATTTTTATCAGAGTCAAATAAATAATTTATTTAATATTTAATAGAGTTAATAAAATTAATTATATGGCAATTGTCATATTATATGCTGAGACTGTCTTGATTTAGTTAAGCATTCAAGATCAGACCAATTAAAAAGTTAATAATTATACTTAATTTAAATATCCAACCTCACTGTTTAAATTAGATTAGTTGAACAATATTACATTACAGGAAATGCAGTAGAAATCTTAACGTGCATGTGTATATAAAAGAAACACACACGCTATTATTAAGGAAACACTTCACTTTATTTTAATTAAATTGATTGGTTCAGTTTAATTATTATTTTCACACTTTATTTTGAATCAATTTAAAAGTTTTTTTTTTTTTATCATTTGAAATTTTTGAATAGAAAGTTTTAAAAGTTATCCAGCAATATTACTCTAAGGTATATGATTGACAGGCCTATAAAACAGTAACATAGGAAGATATTATAAATCATATTAATTTTTAAAAGAAGTCAACAGAAAACTGAATGCACATTTAGAACTGTGTTTTATTATTATACTAAATATTAGCTAAATTCGAACTTTGGCTGTAACAATTACTTTCGACAGTTTGAATAATCATTTAATTAGTTATTAGCACTGATAATAATAATAATTACTAATGAAGTATTTCTTACATCTCCATAAAACTCTAACCTAAAGATAAATAATTAATAAATCATTTATGAAGACAATCACTTTTAGATTGTTTTGGAGCTATGTGAAAAAGTGATTATATTTACGTCAAACTAAATGTACGGTAATGATGAATTATTGTAAAAGTATTGAATTGTATTATAACATTTTAAAGAAAAAAAAGTCATTAAAAATCAACTTTTTAAATATTTTGGAAAAAAAGACTTTATTCAGCTATCCTCATCTTAAGACAGATAAGCTAATGTTGGATTAAGATAATTATCCATTCCAAGTTAATCTATCGATTCACTTAGAATATTTTTCTAAATTGCTTTATTGTTTTTCTGAAATATATTACTTTACATTAAAAAAAGAAAATAAATTTAGATTGACCTCATACTTAATATTATAAAATATATAAACTTATATGGAACTTTATAAAGAACTTTTATTAATTAATCCTCTCTTTCTGCTCATTTCTTCTCCAATTGGTATCCCAATTAGGAATGTTGTTATAAAGGAACCATATATTATTTAAAGTATCTACTATCAGCTCTTGTCATCTTTAAATTTGTTAAATTTTATATTGCAAACATTTTGTCAAAGAATTTCTGCTATAAATCTTTCTATATGTATCCTCTGTTTGCCTAAGTAAAAAACTATGTTGCTATATTTTAAAAAAAGCAAAAAGAACTTGAATAAAAGTGATAATTTTCATTATAAGGTGGAAAGAACTTTACTCTCTTATTTAAAAAATGATAAAACAAATAGTGTGCGTATATATAAGTGAAATAATGCTTAAAGCTAATTGGGATAATTAGTAACCATTAGAAACCACCAGTAACCGCATAAACATTCACAATATATATATATATCATGTAGTTATAATTTATGTACTAATTATTATGATTAATATTGTATATGGTATTATAAATATGTTTATAATGATAGTATCCAAGAAACAGAATTGGTTAAGAAAGATATGGTTTATTTTATAGAAACAGAATTGGTTAAGAAAGATATGGTTTATTTTATAAGTCTTTTGTTATTATTTGGAGTTCTCATATTTGTTGTTTCAAACTTAATAAATAAATGTACCCAAGGTATAACAGCTTTTTTATATATTTGATATAAAAGTTAATGAAGAAGTTATGAACATCGGTGTGTACAAGAATTTAGATAGTTTATAAAATTGAATGTTATTATTGTTATGCAACGATGATTTGTCAGCACACACATAGTGCTAGACTGAATGGATGTATTGTATGCTTTTGTATGTGCGTGCAAAATGTTATTTATTTATTTTTTTATTATTATAATTATTATCAAATTTATGCCTTGGGTATTAAGAATTTGTTTGCGGAAATGCAACCACGTTAAGATTTTTTGATTATCACATAAGCAACAAATTGGTATAGCTTTTATTATTATGTTGTACTCAAATTATTCACAAATATAATGATTATTTTGATTTTATGTCTGTATTTAGATCAAATAAATAGATCAGAATAGAATGTATTTAATGATAATTGATGAGAATACTGTATGATGGATTCCCACAATTTCAGTTGGTGAGACAATTGTTTAAGGAATAATTAGTAATACTAGTCCTGAAGATTTTAATTCAATATCCTTGATTGGTTAATAATAATTTGTTCAAATTTAAATTATAATATTATTGAATAAAAGTTTATACTTATTCACATGTCTGATAAGAAGCAATCAATAAGGTTTGGAGCTTATTTTTAATATGTAAAAATTTTAAAACTTAGATATGTAGTCGGTTGAATTCAGTAAAAGAAACGTTTTGACTGAATTCAAAAACTGTCAAGTAATGCTATTGATTTGATTAATCAGTTTTTTAAAAAAATATCAGTACTTCTCTTAGTGTACAATTTCTGCAAATGTCATTTTAAAAAACTGCAAATTGCAGAAATTCTTTTGCTGAGAAGATAAAATTTATTTATAATGAAGCTGAGATATATGCTGGATCAGCATATACAATTTCAATTATAAGCTATCCAAAAAAATATAACAAACAAAACAATGTAAATAAATAAAAAATAAAAACACTAAAATTTATAAATTTAATAAATTGTATGATAGCGCAGCAGATATTTTTTAAATCTCAAAATGCCCCATGCAATCAAATTTATTGGGTTACAGGATATCACATTTTATTTATTTATTCTTTAATATTTAATACAAGTAAAATATATAATCTAAACTTTAGATGTAATTAGAGGGGATTTGAAAACAGATTTTCAAGCTTCATTCAGCTATTTAGTCCTTCTTATATGATATACATGACTACATACCTGTGAAAAAGATAAATGATTTCCAATACACATATTTCGTGCTGAACCAGCACTCATCAGTTGGTCCAGATCATCTTTCACTGAGAAATGATTATATATGTATATATATATGGGTGTGTGTGGGGGGGGAGATGATGATCTGGACGGACTTGTGAGTACTGGTTCAGCACAAAATATGTATATTGAAAATCAATTATCTTTTTCATATCTATGTAGTCATGTGTCTCGGTTATATAAGACGGAGTGTGTAGCTGAAGGGAGCTTGAAAGTCTGTGATCAAATCCCCTCTAATTATTTATTTTTTCCAAATTCACGTAATGAAATATTTTCTAGGCCTAAAACTAGCAGAAAAAAAATTAGAAATTTTTTTTTAATTATATCAGAAAGCAAGTTTGAAGATTAGTCGAAAATTTAAAATGAATAATAAGAATTAGGGATAAGTGTAAAGATTCCAAAGTTGATATTTCAATTTTATTAAACGTATAACAACTGTCTATTAACAATCCAATTGTATACAGCTTTTACAAATCAAGAATTAGTTTATATTGACTTAAGAAATCATGAAAATTTAAATGAAATATATCAGCATCCAAAATATCTTATTATACAACATGAGCATTCTAATCATAGCAAAAATGTTATAATAATTAGTTATATTAGAAATTCTATAATTTATATTATAAATAAATTCTAATACATCATATTTACATAAAACATTTTTTTAAATAGTATATCATTCAACATTCTTTTTTTTTATAAGGTTCACTACCTACAGATAATTGTAAACCTACATACTTAAAGTATCTTTTCATTATATTCTCAGTCCTTCCTCATAACATTTTGTTTTAGAATTCCAAACAACAGAATAATAATTAATTGCAGAAATAAGTATTATTAAAATAAATAAATATATATATATATATGTTTATGTAAAATATTCATGACCTTGCTATAATCCCACTAATTCTATTGCATTTAAGCATAGTTTTATTGATGTGGGTCAAAAAAGACCATTACTATTAAATTAGACTCTTAAATCTTTTATTCTATCATTTCTAGAAATAATGGTTAACAAATAAACTGAATACTGTTTTATTACGCATATTTTCTCAATATTAACATTCATATATAATACTGAATTTCAAAAAATCTTCCACATTTCACTTTTCAGCAAAAAAACTTTTAATATTGATTACAGTTTCAACTGTACCATGCAGTCTTCATCAGATCTTCTTAATTATTCCATATACAATTTTCTTAGCTTAATCTATTCTTTCAACTGCATGGTACAGTCAAACTGTAATCAATATTAAACGTTTTTTTGCTGAAAAGTGAAATGTGGAAGATTTTTTGAAATTCAATATTATATATAAAGACAGCAAAAACAGAGGAAGAAAAAAGGAATTTAGAAGGACTATATTAACAATCATCCAATTTTTTTTAAGCCACCAAATCACAAAGCTATTTCTAGAAGTCTGCAATCTGAAATGATCAGATGAATTATCAATTCTAAGAAATAACTATATCATCAGCAAACTATAAAATATAACAATTGCAGTCCAAGAATGCTTCCTTGAGGGACTCCCTATTTATAGTAGTAATTTTCAAATTCTTTGAATCTTTTATAAACATAATTTGGACATTCAGTTAAATAGGACTTAAACCATAATAAAAGAGAAGAAGAAAACCATAAACAATCTAATTTAGATAATAAAATGCTATAATTTACCACATCAAAAACTTTACTAAGATCAAAATATATTATATTTTGAATAATCTTGTTCATTTATGGCATTAGCTATATGATCATACATTATTATTAGATTTGTCTCTACTAATCTGTTTGGAATAAAACCATACTGAAAATTGGGTATATGTTTCTTAACTTGTAATAATAAAAAATTATATATATCTATCTTTAAAAGTGGTTGAAATACTGCTTAACAATGATATTGGCCTATAGTTTTTTTTATTATTTTTACACATCTTTTTCCAAATTGGAACAACTCTAGATAATTACACACATCAGGAGAAATAGATTTTTGTAAAAAAAGTATAAATAGATGACTTAAAGCAGGCGTGGAAAACTCTGCACAATCCTTAATCATGAACATAGAAATATTGTCAATAAAAACAGATTTATTATTTTTTATATCTTTAATAGTATCAGTTATCTCATCATTTGATATACTTGAATATTATATGTAAATTTATAATGTCTAGCAACAGTAGAAGTTATGGTTTCATCACATAAAACTACAAAATTATTGATTTGACTAAAAGAAAATTGTTTTCTAAAGTCTTCTGCATTTAAAGAGTTATTTAAAACATTATTCATTGATTTAAATTTGTTGTGAGTAAAATTTATAACATATGATCAAAAATGCTTTGGATATCTAATATTTTTCAGCATATTATCAGTATACAAATGATGTCAGACATTTTCTTCACATCGAAACAATTTGCTACAATTAATAAAATTGTTCCAATAATATATTAACTTTGTTTTTTATATAGTGTAATACTTATTTCTTTTTATGAAAATTAATATAAGTTTACTAAAAAAATAAACAGGATAGTATCCATGATATTTTAAAGGTTACTACAACTTTATAAATATCATTTAAAGAAGAAATACCCATTAAGAATTCAAGACATCATAATAAACACCCAAATAATCACAAAAAGCTTATCTATAGAAAATTCTAAGCATGGACATGCTAGCATTCAATGACTAATGGTGATCTTTTTTACAGACCAAATAAAAATTAGTCAAGACAAAATCAACTATTTTGTTAAAACCACTGCATACAAAATTAAATTGCATCAAATATGCTAAAAATTCTATGACTCTTTGACTTTAGTAATCCAAATAAGCAATTGTATTTTCTGAAAACATAGATGGAACATTAAAATACTCCACTAATAATATGTAATTTTTGTAAATGACTAACTTATTCTCCAAAGTTTCCGATGGCAAATGCAGTTGACTTAATACAATATTTGGAGGAATATATTAATTACTAATTACTAATTTTCTTTTGTGTGGTAGTGAAGCCTCCATCTAAATAGAGTCAACAATATCAATCTCAATGGTAACCTCATTACAAAACCTTTTTTGTAGTGCTTGATCCAAGACCAAGTGAGACATCTTTTCTGAAAACCTGATACCTACTACTAATATACTGACTATTAAATAAAAACTACTTAACCATGTATCTGTTAACATAATTAAATCATAATTTTCAATTAAGAATGTATGATAAAGATTATTAAACATAGTGTTACATCATCTGGTATTATATAATCATTATTTTGTACATTATCAGAAAGGCTATTCAAAGTTTTTGTTTGATCCACATCTTCTGATCCAGTTAAATATGAGTCTTTGTTAAATGGTCCATAAAATGGTTATAATGAAGTATCTTCAGGACAGAACTCATAATTCAATAAATCATTAACGTAATTTTGCTTAACAGATATATAAAATAATGAGTAAATTTTATTTTTAGTTTCATGTGAAAGTCTGAGTTCAAATCTCTATATATTACATATAAAAGTGCAGGTATGAAAAAGCCTGTACTGTAGAAAAAATTCATATAACAAACAATTGTATAATTAATTTTGCCACATATATAAGTTTCATCATCACTTATTGAAGTATCCACATAGATTCTAGATTAAAAAAAAATCTTTTATATTTATTTTTTGATTTACTAGTTTTAAAATTATTGTGGGAATCAATACCTATTACTAGATTTTTAGACTTGTATTTTTTAATATGTAAGGCTTCATAGGGTTTTTTTCTAAAATAAAGTCAATATTATCATTTTCACAAATTTCAGTATTTGTAAAATTCATATTAACACTATAATTATTTTCTATGATTGTTATATTTTTATCTTTACTTAAAGTTCCAACATTTTGTTTATTCCCATACACACTTTTGCTTATTTGTGTCCGAATGTAACAGATTTTGGTCTATATTATTAAATAATATCTTTATTTATGTTATCATTTAATAAGATGTTACTTTCAGGAATAACATCTTCAATGTTACACTTTGCTGTGTACTGCTGCCAAGAATAGTGTAGTCACAGTAAATTGAACAGACAAGCAGAAATAAATATCACACTAATAATTTGATTAACTAATAACTGACATTCATTTTCAACAAGGTAACAATATAAAAGAAATATTAAAATAACATATACACATAGCCATAGATGCTTGCTTTAATAATAAGGGTGGTGTGGCCTGTTAAAGTCTCTAGATCCATTTTGAAACCATCAGTATTGAAATTCATTGGATACTCTGTTGTCCTTTTAATCATTCATACTACAGCCTTGTAGTTGCTCTTAGTTCACAATATGAATTATCTCCAATGAGGTGTCTGTGCATGTCTCTCTTTTGTATGCATTTGCATATGCTTTTATCCTATTCCAGACTATTCCCAGGTAGCAAAGCTATAATTTTATAATTATCTTCACATACCATGAAAATTTCTAGATTCATATTATAATCTAATTACTTATAATACTATTTCTATTTCTGAAACAAGAACAATTCTTTTAATTATAATCAGTTTAATTGATCTCTAAATTTACCTAGTTCTGTGATCATTAATTAAACACAAATATTTTCTACTAGTGAAAATAATCAAATTTATATGAGATATTTTACTTTAATAAAATATATATCACTTTTCTTTGTACATTATTTCTAAACATAGCACAACCTTCTCTACTTCTTTGAAATCTTAGTCTTTTAAATAATTAGGTTCTTTCCTGGTTCTTTTTACATAAATGTGCATCATTTCCATTCATATTATTTTCCTCTTCATTGTCCTCTTTACTTATTTCCATTGCTCAGGTTTATCGATTTAGTTTGGAATGTCTGATATAACAATATTTTTGGTTTGGTTGATTTTTTCTCTAAATTTCCTGATATAATTTATATATTTTCATGTAATTTGCCCTGTTTCAGTTTTAACAGTTATGATTCACATAGATAGGTGTTCTTTAATTATATCTTTCACTCAATATTTTCTGATGACATCTCTGTTTCAAATTTTTTCTCTTTCAGTGTAGCAATTTTCTGCAGCATCTAGCTCAAAATTTTTACCTGGGTAAATTAGCTGATGTAAATTTTTTTCCCAAATACCATTTCAGCAAGGGATTTATCAGTATTAGTCAGAGATACTGCGCTGAATAGAAAAGCTGTATACAAAGTTTTTTGAATATTCATAGTTTCTTCCTTTCATAATATTTGTTTTAATGTTTGCATTCCTTTTCTGCAATGCCATTCAACTCTGGGTGATACGGGAGCATGGAAATCTGTCTAACCATTTTTTCAGAAATTTCTCAAATTCCTTGGATGTACATTATTGCTTTTATGTGACACCAATATTTTGTTTCTTCAATACTGGTGTTTTTCATGATCCTATACTTAGTCCATTTTGAATGTGCATTGATCATCAAAAATGGTACCCATAGATTATCTAGCATGATCACTATGTGCATAGCTCCAAGATTTTTTGACCAGTTGCCAAGCTATATATTTTTTCTCTATTATGTTTGTGGTCAATTGGCATTTATCACAAGTTTTGACAAAATGTATTATTTCTTTATTGATACCAGACCACCAAACATATAAAATGCCAAGATGACCTCAATGAATCAGTTGTAAAACCTGACAATCATATTATCGACTAACACATACCTTTTGTTTATAGAAAATTTCCTCTTAGCTTCTATACACATTTATGAAATAGTTTAGAGTGGAGCTAGGTCACCCTATGTTGATTCATTTAATTATAAGTTTATATACTTATCAACTTTTGTCCAATGTACGTTTCAATTTTATCTGTTTCTGACTTAATCGGAACTCTTGAAAGTGCTCTGTATGTTTTATTACATTTCCCCTTTTTAAATTTAATTTCATTCTTTACTAACACATTCATGATCTGGATATTTTAAATTTTACATTTTTGAAGGTGGTTGAGCTATTCTCTGCCTCCCCCCTTAAACCTAAATACTCTTTCTAAATTGCCAATACTGTCACAAGCTCTACCAATGCTTCTTATTTCATTTATCTATGACTTTTCTTCTCACAACAATAACAAACTAACTCTTTTAAATTACTTTTAACAGACTGATTTTTAAATCTCTAGATCTAGAAAACTACTGTCTAAGCCTATCATCGAACATTTCCCAAAGTAATTGTTTGAGCAGTGTCCTTGAGTACAACCTTTAGAAAACTCTCTAAATAACTGATCATAATCATGTAGTTTTTCCCCTTATCTTGCTATCTATTCTAAAATGTAGTCACACTACATATTTCGAAGACTGAGGATTAAAATTATTATTTAATTTTTCTACTACTATGGCAAATGACAACTTCTCTAGGTATTCATGATTTTATAATTGATTTGTGACTTCAATTACATTTTGCCCAGCATAACATAGCAATGTGGTAACCTTAATAGTGCCACTAGGAGCTCCGTTTAGAAAAAAAAAGTTTTTCTATCCTCTTAAGATTGTCACTTGTAACCAAGATGTCATTTTATTAGCCTAATCTCAAATAAAGCAACTAATTTTTAAAAAAAAATTTCATGATTTTCTATATTTGTTCACTAGCTAGCTTACCCTTAGGCTGATTAACTGAATAGGTTTCTAATTATGGTATTAAAACCTATTAATGACTACAACAGTTTTTAGCTATGAATCCTATCACTGACTAGTTTTAATTTCTGATTCAATACCTATTCTGTTGCTGATTGCATCTGTTATATACTGGCACCACAAATACTGCAGTTATGATAAAGGTGAACAGTCAAGCAGAAATAAATATCACACAGATGATTATTTGGCCACCAAGATAATAATATAAAAAGTAGATCCTCCATTTTGTCAAATTTTGGAAAATTACACATAGCAAGTAAAATAATTATTTTCAGCAATAGCTGTAAATTACTTTTTTTAAGTTTAATACATTCAGTGTGAAAACTATTTTTACATGATTCATTACAAGCAACAACTAATTGATTGCAATTAATTTTTTTTTTTACATTCACCACCACGTTTTTTCTTTCATATTTAAATTTTAATAAAGATAGCCTCCATTACATTTTCCACACAAAATATGACAATTAATGCATTTTAAGACAATAAACCATCAAACATCACATGATCACTATTCTTTAAGCTTACACAAATCATTTTTCAGAGGCAATACAGCTTACAGGTAAGCAGAAAGAATGGTGATCATGTGATGTTTGATGGTTTAATACCAATCCTGCCCAATAGTATTATGGTGCTCTAACACCAAAAAGTATAGATGCTGAACTGATTTCAGATCTATACAACTATACAAGCTAATAAGATTAGCTTGAAAACATTATTACATTTTCATTTTGGACTCGAAGCTTTATAGTTATCTAAAAAAGTAAAAGATGGCTGATGGAAGGTTACATTAGATCCTAAGATCTAGGTGCAGCACTCTCAGATCCAAGGCATCTCATGATGAAAGCCACAAACTAAAAACTAGTCTGGAGATATTGGATGAGTAGGCACTAGATAAGGATTTTATGCACAAACATTCATACATCCATTGATTACTCTGGCTTGCACTGAGTGGCACTACTGTACGGAGAGTTTTGCATTTTAAAATACTTGATTTATAAACTATGATAAGAAATGACATGTATATTTATTCCAATGCAATCCTGATGAAATGTGTTATTACAATTTTCACTACAATGAATAAACTGCTGTTTTCCATAAAACTGTTTAGGCAATAAACATGTCTTATTACTGGATATAGTATGCAGCAAAAATAAAAATATAATACAGTAAGATTTTTATATATTTTTTGAATGAATGCAAACAAATGAAGACACATTGTAAATATATATGTAAATGTGCTTGCTCAATTTATTATTAATTACTACATTATTATTTATTTAAAATTTTGTTTACATTATAATCTTAATTTATATGTGTATACTACACACATAAAAGCATCTATATTATGTATATGTGTATATGAAAAGTATTGCACTTTTAGTTCAGTAAAATAATATGTATTCTATTGGAATCAAAGCTTATCAACAAAATGTGAGCCATTATTTGCAATATACAATTAATTAAAAGACTTGGAATAAAATATAATGGATATCATGGTTCATTGTACTTATAACATCCATCTGGCAGAAATATAATAAAATAGTTTTTTATTATTATTGTTATTATTAATAAAACATACATAACAGTTATGACATACTCACTTGTTTAAAGACATAATATCTAATTTTAACACATTTTTTTTCACCTTTATATTTTTCAACTGCAGATAAGGATCATCACCAAAACTTTCAGTTGTGATAATTGAGATATTGTTATCTTTCAAAGTTTGTATAAACTCTTCCATTCCCTAAACAATCCAATAATAAAAAAAAAAGAAGAAAGAATATTAAATTGTTTAATAAATGTATACATATTTATACTTATTTTGTGAGGTTATTTATAAAATGTTATCATTGTAGTGTAAGTAAAATATATCAGAGTTCAGAAAATGTAGTCAGCATATAAGTGATAAAATGCTCAAATATAAGCACACATGTTTGTGTATAAAATTAACTGTCATCCAATGCTCTACTAGTTACAATAAATAAAATAATATTTAAATACAAGTATATTGAAATATACTGAACCTTAGATGTAATTAAAAGGCATTTGAACATAGAACTTTCAAACTCCCTTCTGCTATCCACTCTATCTTAAATAATCAATACACATAACCATATACATATGAAGAAGATAAATAATCTCTGAATATATGTATTTTATGCTAAACCATCACTCATCAGTTGGTCCAGATCATCATCTCACACACACATATAATCAATGATCAGTTTGTATTAAGATAGCAATTCTTCAAACTTTAGTGGATAGGCTTCACTCTTCTTTACTCTCCAACTTTTCAGCCTTCCATATAAGGGTCAGATTGATTAGAAGTCAATATGGTTTGACAACAATATTCACATCACCAGGGGTTTTGAAGATAGGCTTTGAGCATTCCTTCATCAGATTTTCGATAATGTGGAAGGCTGAAAAGGTGGAGGGTGGAAAAGAGTGAATCATGTCCATTAAAGTTTGAAGATTTGCTATGTTAATATAAACTGAGCACTGTGTATGAGAGATGATGATCTGGATCAACTGATGAGTGCTGGTTCAGCATGAAATATGTCCATTGAAGATCATTTATCTTTTTCACATGTATTTATGTGTCGATTATTTAAGCTAGAGTGGATAGCAGAAGAGAGTTTGAAAGTCGGTGTTCAAATCCCCTTTAAATAAATGAAATAGAAAATCATATAACATTAAATACTAGCAAAATAAACTTATTCTAAAGTTCTCTCACGATCATAGTTTTATCTGATTAGTGATTTTTCACTTGAGAAGGACTTTTTGTTAATAGATAAAACTATGGTCGTGAAATAATTTTTGTATAAATTTGTTATTTTGCTAGTATTTAAGATTATATGATCTAAAATTATACTTAGTGACAATTATTTTAAATAGAGCAAAAGAAGAAATAGGATTTATAAGGGAAAATAATATGAAATTGCTACATGAGAATGGATTAATATAAAAACAATTTAATGATCAGGTGATCAGAAAGTCACGCGGCATTATATCTCGCCGATCTTTAGCTTACAAATGTGTCGCTCTATCGTTGCTCTAAACTATACAAAATATTGCAATAATTAATAACTGGATTATAACAAATAAAAAAGCTACATATAATGCTCAAATTAATTTGTTATATATATTGTAATTATTAATAATTTTAATACAAATTTGCGTATTTTTCAGATAAAGTTCCGCTGTGATATAAACAAGCAAGATATCAATTCAAAATGTCGGTGTAAAACTGAAATCATGCCATCTAGTAATAAAGAAATTGAGTTAGATAAATATTCGAGTAGATATGTGTAAAATCTTTACCTTGAAAAATGCCAAAATTACAGATATTAGTGCTAATATTTAAAGTGTAATTAATTTTTATTTTTGCAATTTGTTGATGTTTGAATTTGTTTAATATATTAAACATCCCATCTAGCAAAAGAGATATCTCATTTGGTTTGCTAAAATGAATAAAGATTTGAGAGATATTATTCACGAAACTTTACCAAGCTATTTTCATTGTTTCATGTAATCGATTTTTTTTCTTATTTATATAATGATAATATTTATAAAGTGAATTAACAAAAAAATCAAATTCTGAAAAGTTAGATTGAGTACGATCAAGTCAATAACAACTTCTGATAGTCATATAAAGTGAATAATACATGTACTGTTTTAATGGTTGAATCCATCATCTCTTGGTTTATCTTTCTTCAACTTCTATAATAATTATATTCTTTTTCTAAACAAAATTATACTACTTTCATTTTGATTTTTTGTGCTTCAAATAAAAATTAGAGCCTAACTCCACTTTCTGATCATATTATTTTAAATCCATCAATACTATATTGCTATAATGTAGCTTTTAATACTAGTAGTTAATTGTATTAAAATAAGTGAATAATTTATTGTTTCAAAAGTTTATAAAAAGATCAAATATCAGAAGTGGCAGAGCTAAGATTTTGAGCTTCAGATTCTGATTTCTATCATTGTACAAAATCATGCAAAATGTCAATTGCATTATCAATCACACATAATAAAACTATATATAACAGTAGTGTATAAGTAATAATTAAGAAGTCACTTTTAATAAATAGAAATAAAATGAATATAATTAATAGACAAACTGCTAATGTTAAAATTCGAGATTTTTATGAGATTTGAGTTGATGATGTCCACTTCCATTATGATTTTTGAATTTAACAGCAGTTGAGGAGGGTTAAGGAATTAATCAAAAGTATATTTGCAGATTGAAAGACTGTATATTACATTTAATTACCATTGTATTTATTATTTATATTATAATTAGAATATTTTTTAATTAATGGACATTTTATTTGTATATATATATACACCATTAATAATGTGTATTAAAATAAAATCTACAAAAATATGTAAATAATTATCAACTATTATGATAATAAATTTTGGTATAAAACAATATTATGCTCCATAGACCTAGTACTCAACATGTCTCATGGTTTAGAATTACAAGAATTTATGATATGTAAATATCTCTCAAGATATAAACCAGAAGCAAAGGGGATACTTTATTGAATCTAATTTATATTTACTAATAGCTAGCTATAGACAATGCGTGTACTATTTCAAAATTGGTAATAGATAATAATATAATCATCGATTAGTGCTTAGGCAAGTGATGGTAGCATTTTAATACTATCAAAACAAATGGATGAAATTCACAGTATTGAATATAGCAAAATAACTCTATGTTGATAAGTGATAAAAACAAATTTAAATAAATAAATAGCTCACAAAATCATTTAAGTAAATTGAATAATATAACTTTTATTCACACTTTGGATATTTGCTCTCTTTTAAATGGCAATAATAATACTATTACAAAGTACAATACTCATCTCTTTGTAATTCTTTTCACTTGGCTTTATTGTCATGTAACATCACAATATTAATTAATAATATCTATGAAACTACAATTATATTCATATGAAAACCATCTACATTTTGAAATAGATAAAATACCATGGGACAGTAATGTTTTATTACAACCAAATGATTGAGAAGCATAGATACATTTTGAAGGTAAACCAATATCAAGTTCATAATCAAAAATCATCAGTATTGGTGTTTTCTTTGTATCACTATAAACTAAACCTCTTTAAATATGAATATAAATCTTCTAGATTATACTTCTTTTTAAATATGAACATAAATCTTCTGGATTATACTTCTCTTCAGTGGGTCAAAGGTAAACCTCTAAAATTACTCATTTACAAGGCCCTACATTAGAATATAAAAGACCATATATAAAGATATACTCATTTGTACCATGATTACTTTTGAGATTCTACTAAGAAGTCATCACCATGCAACAATAACTTTAATTAGTATTTCCTAGAGCTAACTCTCATGAGTGATAAAGGAAATACTGAATTATATATCTATACTGATGCACATATAATATATATAATGCTAATACAAAAAATTACTCTATCAAATGTATCTTATGATTGAGTTATAAATGAAAAAATTAGCTAAATTTCAATACCCCTTATGGTACACATAATAAGTTAATGTCAAATATTCAATAAGTAATAATTATACCTTGCATTTCTTAGAAAGTATGTACCGAACACAGAAAAAAAAATTGATAAATAAAAATTAGTACACCTGGGTCTCATTTTATGCAGTAGATAGGTTCCACAGAAAACCCACATTAAAAAAATCACACAAAAATAGACTTAAATTACATTAAAAATGTGGGATACGTTCCTTAATTTTCAGAAATTGCATAAAACCAAAGCAACAAAGTAAAATTACTTTAAAATTCACATTAAAAAAAGGAAATAAAGTATGACTAATAAAAAATTTCAAGTATTTGAAAAAAATTGATACAAGACAAACTTTTTTTACTTTTTTTATTAACTATTTAATTGTATTCAAAACAATGTTTTTATGTGTAATTTATTTTACATTTTTTATACATATTTTAATCATTATCACTATTTGACAATATGTGGGTTCATTTGTGAACTGGTAAGAAATCAGATTCATCACAAGAGGAAATACAATTAGTGCCAACTTCAGTCTCATGCTGGGTTAATGGTCTTCTGTCAACAATGTAATTGGTAATTAAACTTTGAGATGATGATTTTAATAATTCTTTATGAAGCTCATGATATCCAGAATGTTATATCTAGCTATTAGAGAATGCATTTCCACAAGTGCAACACTATATATATATATGTTGAAATGAAGATTTTCACAAGTGCAACACTATATATATATATGTTGAAATGAAGATTTTCACGGGTTGTATATATAAAATACATATTTTGCGGGTTCATCCGTGTTAAAAAAATTTTAATATTAATATTTCAACATTTCAACTTGGATGACTTGTGTGACCAAGTCGAAATGTCGGAATATTAATATTAAAATTTTTTTAACATGGATGAATCCACAAAATATGTATTTTATATATTCTTGCTATTAAAAGGTGTGAAGGTTGCCTTGACAGCAGTTAGAAATATTGAATACTATTATTTACTGTGAATGTTTAGGTGGTTACTGGTTGGTATCTAATTATATATATATATAACATGCTTTCACAATTGTGTTAAAAATGACTAACAGTTAAATTTTCTTTTATACACATATATACATGGAGAAACATTTAGACAGAAAAAAGTTACAAGTAAAAATATTTAAGAACTTTTAAAGATACATTCTTTTTAAGTATAAATTAAAAGTTCTTAAATATTTTTATTTGTAATTTTTTTCTATCTAAAAGTTTCTCCATGTATATTTGTGTATAAAAGAAAATATAAACATACACATACATATCACAGACATACAATTATTTAGCTCTTGTTGGAATTTAAGAGCTTATTCATAATTCATGTCATTAACAAAAAAATAATTTTCCAATTGATTAGAAAGTTGAAGACTTTCTCAAATCATTTTTGCTGTGAAATGAACAGGTTCCACTTCTGTTTCATTATCTTTTTCTAAATCTTCTAAGGTATCTCAATTTATTGCCAAACCGGGGAAATCCTGATTTTATGTGAAATGTGAACTTCCTGATTTTAAGTGAAATATGAACTTCTTTATCACTAAAAGAAAACCGCATAAAAAAATATTAAGAAGAAACACGAATTGCATAACTTCAAAATCACATTAAAAAATCCACACAAAAAGAGATCAAGGTGTATATCATTGGTTTTTTTTTTAAAAAAAGGGGGGAGTGGGGAAGTTTTATAAATGAAAACATGCACACTTAAAAAAAATTATTAATAAGTAAATAAAATACCATTTAGCATTTTTTTTTCAATAATAGACTTCCTTTTGAAAATCAATAACCATTTGCAGTAATGTCTATCTCTAATCAAATCCAGTCAGCATGACTGATAAATCATGATGGCAAAGACATAAACATTGCAACTATTAAAAATTGATTCTTTCAAGGTATCCTCCCTTTGGTTAAGCCAAGATAACAGTGTGGAAGATGGCAAAGTTACTTCAGAAGCTTATATACATTTCTCAAATTAATTTCAGAACAAGTATAGCTATTCTTTTCAAAGTATTTGCTTTTCTTTATTTTCTAACATATGCCCTATGACAATGTTCTTTTGCTTACAGATGATGATTGATTGGAAATGGATGAGATAGGAGGTCTCAAGTTTCTCAGATAGTAAATTTTCTCTCTACCCAGCCATTCTTGGGTAATACCAACTCCAAATAATGTTTTGTAATTCTTTCAGATAGAAGAAAAAATGAGAAATTTTATGAGAATAAATTTGTTATTCGTTTTCTCCTCAATTGTCAATAGTCATTATAAAAACTAGTATGCTAAAAAAAATGAGTTTATGATATATATAAAGAGACTTATTGGTTACAAATTCTTTTTTTTTCTTTTCAATAAATAAACTATAGTTTTGCACTTTTTATTGCCAAATTATGATCATTAATATTTTTTAAGTGATTCATATAGTCCCTTTACTCACTCCATATACCATCATCACTACTGCCATCTTTCATAAGCAAAAATAACTAATAGAGAAGCTATGTATAACAAAATATAACAAATAAAAGTATTTTAATAATAAACTAATAATTTTCATGCATTAAAGTGTAAATAAAAGTACAAATTAGTTAAATTTTTACAAAACATGCATATCGAAATCACACGAAGATAACAAATAAAGGAAACAAAAAACCACAACAATTTCCAATTGAAAGTTTAAAAAAATATCGCGATGTTTTCTGGAATTGCTAGTTTTATAAAACAAAATGTATATGTTAAAATAACACTATCTCCCCTTCATAAATACTTCAAACGTGATACAATTGGAAAAAAAAGAAAATCTACTTTTCTGGATTTTCTTTTTTTTTTTTTCCTTTTAAGGAGACATAGATGATATTATAAAGATTACAAAGATGGATCCTTCCAACTTTTACAATCTGAAGGAGAGAAGTTAGATTGTAGATAGATATTTATAAACTAAAAAAGCAAAACTAAAATTTTATACTTACCAGTGAAAAAACGTCTCCATTTGTACATTGACAAATAGTTGAAACTTTTGACCATCCAAAGGAATTACATAAAGCCAACCTGGCAGGAATAAAAACAGAATCATCAGGTACTGTACGGAATAAATATTTGAAGCGCTTTCGGTCCTTTAATTCTGATGACTGGGCACTAAAGACAAACTAAAATTACATACATATTAAACAAAGTCTGAAAAGAAATTAAAATTGTAATTAAAACAACATCAGAATTATTAAGCCAATATTTCAGACAAATTTATTGTTCCTTTTAAGACCTTAAAAAGTTAAGTTTTTTTTTAATCAAAATACTTTTTTTACTAAAAATATAGTTTTATTTTTTTATATATACAGCTATAAAATAATAGATGTAATTGCACATATAAATAATACATTGATACATAATTCATATATACCTAAATTTTAATAAAATTGCTGATTTAATGATAAGGTAATGATGACAATGATTATCAATTCAAGCCTCACATATGAATATCACACTGAGTGTATTTTAAGCTTACCACAAAGATGATTAAATAATAATCTAGTGGAGGTACCATTAATGATAATCACTGTTCTATTTTCAAATAATATTAATTTCAACAAACAGAATAGAAGATATCAGAAAAATGAATTAGTTAAAAAATTAGATTCCTATATATATATATATATATTAAAAAATTAGATTCCTATATATATATATATATATTTCTTATAATACTTCTTTCATATACACTTCAATGCAAACAAATTTTCTTAAAAAACTTCTTTATTTTCCTTACAGTTTAGGCTATCCAGCAGTCTTCATCAGTCAAAACTGTAAGAAAATAAAGAAGTTTTTTAAGAAAATTTGTTTGCATTTAAGTATATATGAAAGAAGTATTATAAGAAATATATAAATATGCAGATATGCAAAAAAAAGTAAAAGAAAAGAATAAGAGAATATATTTCTGATAAATTAGATTCCTCCAAGGAAATGACAATTATATATATATATATATATTATGCATTATCTTTATATATATATATATATTATGCATTATCTTTGCATGAAATATATAAATTCTAATCCCCCTGTGATGATAGGCCATGGCTTCTGCCATATATACCTACCTTACCAAAAACCTTTTTTTCTTCAACTTCTCTTCAATTAATAGACTACTGAGCCTTGAACTTGAACTCATCCCTTGCACTGTTTACAAAATTTAATGCCCCTAAACTGAATATCAATCAATCTATCATGGGAAGTTCCAAGCATCCTTGTCTACACACCTTTCCCAGCACTAATACATATACAAAAGAGCCTCAGATAAGCCAGAATGAAGCTCTGTATTCCTTGAATGCCAAAAGGTGACAGGACATCAATTTATTCTTTCCTATACAACAATTCAATATATTGAAAAAATGATTTAAATAGAAAGATAAGGGAGGTTGGCTATATAGCCAATAATACAAATGCTATCAACTGTAAATAGAGATTCATCCTTTCTCTTTCCAAAAATGGATACTCTAATTTAAATATTTAACATGAAATTTAAATTTCTTGAAATATAATCATCTCCCCGTAGATAGAGATTCATCCTTCCCTCTCTCCAAAAATGGATATTCTAATTTAAATATTTACCATGGAATTTAAATTTCTTGAAATATAATCATCTCTCCATTATTATTCCATTTCATCTTGCTATGAATATGAGAATGCCATCAGTTCTTGAAAGTGCTAAACCATATTTAATTTATAAAAATAACAAGCTTTTCTACAGTTTCATATAAGTCCACTTATTACATTCTGTATAGATAAGTATAAACAGTTAGCATCATTACATATGACATTGTTGTAACATGATACTTTGAATTAGGATGCTAGTCATTTAAGCCTTCAAGTGAATATCCATTTCTTTTTAATTAAATAAAAGAAGATAACAAATCTATCAAATCTTTTAAATATTCCATTTCCTCCATATATTTAGAGCTAACTCAAGTTGAATAATATTGTCAAATAATAATGACACACATATGCACTATAAAATTGATACACATCACCATTAATAAATGATTTAAAAGAATATAATGTAAAACTTGTGATATATAATTTGAACTTGTGTAAAAAATATGCCAATTTTGAACTCAAGATCACAATAAGGTCAAGTACTAAATTGCATCATGGTCAATCAATGTTGGTTTTCATGTGTGAAGAATAGCTTCTTTCCACAATATTTCATATATGTATCAATTTCTATATTATTAATTACTATATATATATATATATCATTAAAAAATAGTCAACACTTAGACAATATCAATAACAGTCAACAATTTCTAACTGTTGTCAAGAGCAACCTCCTTTTAACAATAAGAGTGAAATCGCACCCTTGTTAATGATCTAATATACTTATATAAACACTAATGATTGCAACTTGACCACAGAGATTGAAAATTATTGATAGAAAGAAGTTTAAATAAACCTTTTTAAACAGGTAAATGAAACCTTTTCTGAATGCAATGTAATAAATAGTCATTATAATATTACAAACTGCAATTATAAATTTAAAATTGCACCAAAAGTATTACTTAAATAATAAGCGTAATAATGTTCAAGGTTAAATGGGTTTATAAGTAATCATTAAAAACCAATCAACACATAGACAATCCCAATATCAAAAGCAATCCACAAATTCAAACTGTTGTTAAGGCGACATCCTTTTAACAATGTATGTGTGTGTATGTATAATTTAATAAATCAACAATTGACAGAAGGCCATAAAATAATTAATAACACCTGCAGTAATAAAAAAATCAAAAATAATTCATAAAATATAATTATTTTTAAAAAGTACAAGTAATAATTTATTTTTTACATCAAATAAATCTGACAAAGTTTTGACATGAGATCAGATTTACATGGAGTCTTTTGCTTTTATAATATTTTTTGCTCTTTTTATCTTTATTGTTTCGTTTGTTTAAGAAATTGAAAACAAACTTTCTTTTAATATAATTTCATTTTTAATTTAAAAAAAAAAAATTTCCATTTGAATGTATGTGTGAATCCTTGCACAGATTAGCTAGAAAGATTTAAAATAGCAGTTAATAAAATAACTTTCTTTTTTAAAATGTATAACTGATTCTGATTGTCATGTATACTTGTTATTTGCATGTATGCATTCAACATATAAAGTCATATAACAAAATGTATTAATAATTTTAATATAATTACTAAAAATTAAATATCATTATTTAAATCCTAAACTGACACATTAAAATAAACTTATAATTATAATATTGTTGTGATAGATTTAGTATAAAGTAATAAAATATCATATGACTCAAAACATGACTCTAGTTTACATATTGTTGTTTTATCAACATACATTTTTCTTTCACTATTTGCATGCCATCTACTGTAAGCTTTAGTAACTAATATATGTCAAGTTAATAAATCCCTATCCTGTGCTATGCTATCCAATATCCTCAATTTAGTTTGAGCTTATGAATTTTATTAATGAAGAACTTTGTATCTTGGAAATAATGCATCTGGAACTTTAGGATCTAATGCACATTCCTCTAACAACTCATTTATTTTTCTGATATATTATCAGCCTAAACTGAAAAAACATATGTTTTCAATCTTAGCCAACTTACTTGTATTTAGTCATGTAGATCTGAAAATGACTATATAAGCAACTTGACTAATATTGAAAACGCTTTTATATTTTTCAGTTTGTACTTAAAGCCTGATAATATATCAAAGAGATATATAATGGTTGATAGAGGGAAGATACATTAATCCTAAAGGTTAGATGAACTATTCCAAAATCCAAAGCTCCTCACTGATCAAAGCCATAAGTTTGAAACTAGTGTGTGGTTATTGAATAGCACAACATAGGATGGAGATTAAGTGCTATCATCTGGCAACTATTAGTTACTAAACCTTACAGTAAGTTGAATAGATATGATGAAAAATTATATGCTAGATTTAGCTGAATAAATTTGAAAATACTCCATTTATAAAGTCCATAGGGATGTTTATTATTTTACATGCTGTAGATTTTTTAGCATTCAATTTTAATTTGTCTTCATTCTCTAAATTTTTATGATAGCATTAATTCAGTGATTTTTCAATAAAGTAACTGATAAGTCATGGTTTTGATCTCTGGTCTTCTTTTATCAATATAACCAAGTTAATCCTTAGCTAAAGTATGATAACAGAATAGCTATCATTTTAGTCATGGGCAACTTGTGCAAGTTTAATAACTCATTCAGTGGGTAGGACAACTATTTCATCCTAATTTGACAATAATTAAAACAGTAATGATAACTGAAAGCAATTCACTTTTAACTGAAAAACACTGCAATAATTTAATTTTTTCTGTCTTTGATAAATTCTAATATTTTTCTCAAAAACATTTTTACATAGCCATTTTGTATTCAAAACTCACTAATTAGTTTAATTGATATTCGGACTTATCTATTAATACAAGGTTATCACATATTTTTTATTCTAATTAAAATGAAACACATCAAAAATATGATCAATAAAATATTTAATTCGTTTTTTTATATATTTCTTATTATTTAAATACATTATATGAAGAAAATATCAAATGCTAATTACATGTAAACAAATATAATTTTATTTCTTGATATTTTAAAGCCTCATTCAGAAATTATTTTAAAATTATTTTTATTGTAAATCTGTATATACGCCTATATGATATAAATGTCCTAAATTCTATTTCACCCTACCAAATAAATAATACTTTTCAATAAAGACAGATGGCTTGATATTATATGAGTCTGGATAATCTTTTTTGTATTTAATCTTATAGCAAACCCTTAGATTATGTTACAAAACCTTATGGATCTGAAACACATTCTGTTCACATATAAGCTAATCACTTTTCATTACACGGCAAATTTTACAGCTGTTGTGCAATTCTTTGCGATATTTCCTATATTTAATTTTATGGAATATACCCATAGAGTTATACAAACTTTAAGAATCTCAAAAATATTCCTGTTATATATTTAGTGAAAATTTTGCCTTAAGAAATTTTTTTATCTTTGTTACCCTAAGAAATGTTTTGAAATTATATTTACTTTTGTAAAATTTATCAAGGAATTGATTCCACTTGAATATATTCTAGATTTTCTATACAAATTCCTTAGCCTTTTTCATATTATTTTCAGACTTGTTACTCTTATACATAGTCTATAATACTTAAGAATTTTTCGATATCTTTTTAATGAACTTTATATTCTTGTATAGTTCCTGCAATTATTTTGGATTTTTCCCATGATCTCTACATGTGTTTTAGTTTTTTTCACAAGTGTAGAATCTTCATCCATTATTAAATCAATTTCAATTTTCTTATGTTTCTGTATCAGTTTTAAACCATTCATGATACTGAAATTGATATAATATTGTTGTGCATATTTATCACCTACATTCATTCTAAATTCTTGCATCATCTGCAATTTCTATCAAATTTCTCTTCATTCGTGGCATCTGTTCCATCCTTAACCTCTATATCCATGTTAAATTTATTTGTAATATCAATATTAACTTTTGTTTATTTTGTGTATATTTACATTCCTTTTATATTTAACATTATATTCCACATTAATTTTTCTTTTTACATATCATTAATAGATGTAACTGATAAAATATAATGGAAATCTTTAGATAATGAAGTTGAAAAATTATATGCCATTTTATTTCTGTCATCATCAGTTTTAGATTTTTTTTATCACTTCTTCATAATTATGTGATGACTCACAGATAGGTAAACATAAAATTTTTTATTGCATTCTTATTAAATTTTACCTTTTTTAATATTGCTTTGGACTCTTTAATAAGTTCAGACTCTCACTAGTCTCATTTATTACAGGAAAAGAGTTCTGAATATCAATTTTAATTATGTTTGAATTGTTTTAAAAAAACTTTTAATATTCAATGCAGTGTCTTTATTCTTTCTAAGTTTTTTTCCATAGCACTTCTGTCAATTTTGTTTTTCTGATTGCTTTTTTCTTTTACAGGAATTTTTTTCTCATTTCCACATTTTATTCCCATATTTCTTAGCTTTATCATATCTCTTGTGGACTATGACTTATGTTATAGATAGTCATTTCTTTATCTGAACTATCTTCATATTGTAATGGTTATTCTATATTTTAGGTTTTTGAGAAATTAAATTTACTGCATTTTCAATATAATGTAAAGACTTTACATTTGACTTTCAAGAATCATTTCTGTATGTAATTACTTATATAACTGTCATATAGATTTAATTTTTTTTATGCTGGTACTATTCCCTTTGGTTTATAATTATTTTATAACTATCTATTGCTTTCCAAGCATGTAGTACCACAATTATTTTCTAGTATGATGAGTTATTATAAATCACTTTGAATTTTAGATATATAATTTTATCATAACTATATTAGCATTCTAATAATATGAAAATATCTTGGTCTAACTTATTTCAAGAACATATATTTGTTTTAAACCTTAAATTGGATGGCCATTTTATATATTACACAATTTTATGTGATATATATACATGCTCCATAATTCTTTTAAGAAAAAAAAGTTAAATTTTAAGTGCCTTAAAGATTTTTTTCTGAATTAAAACTTCAGTTTTATGGTTAGAGATAAGTTCCCAGTACATAATTTGGTGCCCAATGGAGCTCAATAAAAATAAAACCCTAAGAGAAGTTAGAGAGGGACTATCAAGTGAAAATCATTAGTTGTACAAATATTTAAAAAAAGGTTTGATAAGTAGTTAGTAGAGTTGATATAGGTGGTTGGCACAGTTAAAAAAAGACAGAAATAAAGAAATAGAATAAAGTATAATGGCTACAAGTAAAAGGATTTAAAACTCACTATGTACATAACAAGATGATTTTAATGATAGCTAGTTTTGCATTGTATAGGAAAATATGGCATATTATATAATCAGATATATACAGTAAAAATTATTAAGTTTTTGGAGTGCAATTAATTCAAAAACAATAAAGATTTGGAATATTGAATTAAAGTAAATAGATGTTATTGAAATCTTCATTTGCAAAGAAAATGGTAAAGCAAGTAAATAATCCAGAAGAGACACAAGACACTTGTCAGGAAGAGCAAGATTGGTCATCCATGATAGAGAAGATACAACAAATGTTGAAAAGAATTTAATAAATTACAACAGAAAAGTGAGATAAAAAAAGTGTGATGAAATTTAATGAGTTGCAGCAGAAAATAGATGAAAAGTTCAATGAAATGCAACAAAAAGTAATGAGAGATTTCATGACATGAAACGCCAATGTGAAGAAAGATTTAAAGAAAAACAATGAACTATGAGAGAAATAAGTAAGATGAGAGCAAAAAGTATAGGTAAAACTGAAAACATGGTGAATGATTGAAATAAGGGGTTTAATGAATTAAATAAAATGCAGGAGGAGCAGGAAGAAATGGTTAAAGATTTAGGTTTATAAGTTGTAAAGAATAAAAATAAAAGTCTTTAATCAAGGATGAAGTTGCAATAAAATGTGGATAATCTGAATATAAAAAGTAGAGGTTTAAAAGTTATAATTGATAAATTAGTCAGGGAAAAAAGACCATAATCCATAGAATAAATTAGATAGATGTAGGGTCAGCAACACAAGTGAACCAAAAGAACAGAATATGGAGTGATTTTGAATTTGTGGGCAGTTGTAATATAGGAAAAATAAAATCTGAAAATTTAAAACTTGATTCCACTATCCATGGTGAGACACAGGCTGAAATTAATCAGTTTTTAAAAATTAGAGTATTCAGAAGCCAAGATGATGAACCAACTACTGAACATCTAAATAGCTTGCAAAGGTATTTTGATCTTAATAAAATAACAGAAGAAAACTGGCCATTATAAGCGGATGCTCAAGCTTAATGGGACTCATTGTTTCACCAACTGATAACTTTTAGTAATTATAGAGAGGCACTGATAAATACCTTTTGGACAGAAGAATGTCAAGAGGCTATTAAGTATCAAATAATGGAAGAAAGACTCTGTGCAAGAAGTGCAGAAGGCTATTCTCAATTCTTTAGTATACAAATGGCCAAATTAAGAACTTTGGAGTTTGTTTTTGTCTGAGAGTCAGATTATAAAATAATTCAACTTAATTTGCTTTTAGAATTCAACAAATGATTCTGAGAACTGATAAAAAAACAATTGAACAGGTAATGGATTTTCTAAATGCAAGTGATATGAGCCAATATATCCAAACAATAAATATTGAGAAAAGTCTTAGAACCCTACATATATTAATGCATTAGAAGTGCAGAAGAACGGTGATAATACAATGCTATAGGAAGAAAAAGAAGAGAAGATCAACAGTAAGTCTTGAAAGAACATAGGTAATCCACAGAATTGGAAATGGTTTTAATATGATGAGTGATAGAAAATTATTAGCATCACCATGTAGTAACCTGTAAAAGAGAGGCAGATTACCATAAAAGAATCTGGATGTTACATGGAGAGCCTGGTGCACCCAAAAAGAAAACCCATTAAGATTCTCATGCCCATAACCATCAACTAGCTACAAAAAAGTAACATCAGTAATGGATATTGGATAGTTTTAATTGGTATAACTTAAGATCTACCCTTTTGATTCTTAGAATAATATCATGAAAAAAATGAATATAATGGACCAAATAATATAATACCTAGATGGTAAGTCCATCAAGCATGGCAAGTGAGACAATAAAATATAATAATAGATATAATAGATAAGAGAACATTTTGCAGTGGTGTAATATTGCTGCTTGGGGAAATGGATAAAACTTTTTTTGTTTGAGTTTATTTAGTTTTGCTTTCAATACTGATGATGAACAAGGATTTTATCTTTGGAATGTTGGTGCATTGTATTCATATAATATCCTGGAATGTTTCTATCTCAACACTAACATAACCCATTTCCAAATGTGAGAGTTCTTGTATATCATGGACAGTTAATGTAATCCTACCATGAACTCCATGCTGCTAAGTCTTAGAGAAAATGAGGAAGATACATATATTTTGTTGTCGACATGCCTATAAGTCTTGAAAAAGTGAGCAGTGCTTTATATGAAAATTCTTGTATTATATAAATATTTGGGGCTTTATTAGTATGTATGTGTTTAAATTGAGATAGCTCTCCTAGTCTTCATAATACATTGCATACTTATTGTCCAATGGTTGGATTCTTTATTTAGTGCTGCAAGCCAATGATCATTCTTTTGAAAGTTGAATTCAGATTCAGTCTTCAGAAAACAGGTACACAAATCAACTTTGATTGTTTAAGAAAAGCAACAGTTTTTTGTGGTAGATAGATTAGTAATAGAGTAACCCTGGTCATTTTAATTAAACAAATGACTTCATAATGACAATGACATTAGGAAATAATAGAGTAACATTTAGGATTTATCATTCCTCATAGATCAACTTGACACAGTGTTAATATTAGAATCTAATACATGTTAAAAAAAATAGAAATAAATATTTTATTGTTTTTTTCCTCTTAGAGGGGAATAATATAATGCTAGAATTGACATCTCACTCTAGAGACATTCTAACTTTTTTGTTGTTTTATTTATTGGTACAATAAGATTAACAAATATTTTATTTAAAATCCTTAAATATTTCAGTTTTATTGGATTGTTGAGTATTGTCATTGTTAAAGTTTTGGTAATGTAAGTAGATAAGAGAAAGGAAGAAGCATATAAATTTCAATGATTATCTACAATTGAAATTGAAGAATGTTAATTAATTTTTCATTTTATAGATAACAATTATAATTGAATAGAGGAAATTATAGAGAAGGGGGAGGGAGTAAAATGGATTTAAAACCACATAGTACTACACATCACATGATCACTATTTCTTATGCTAGCACAGAGGTCCCCAACCTTTTTGCACTTAAGAGTACATTCTATAATACCAGCCAGGTGGCTGGCACCATTTATTTATTTTCAAACAGGTGGTGGGCACCATTTATTTTTTCAATGTAAATTTATAGTTGGATATTGCTAATAATACACATAATGTTCAAAAAATATTTATTTCAAAAATAAAATTTTAACATATAATTAACGTTTATATTTTTACGCTATAAAAGTATAGTATGCCCTACAATTTGATTACAATATAATACAATAATTTATAAGAAATTTTAAAGATTAAATTTATTTGTATCAGATAAATAATTTTTTATCATGTTCGGAAAGTGGTGGGCACAGGTAAAATGGTCTGCGAGTGCCATGGTGCCCATGGGCATAGGATTGGGGACCCCATGCTAGCACATTATTGTTATTAAAACAGGCAAAACTCTCTGCATATAGTAGTGCCACTCAGTGCCAACCAGAGTAATCAATGGATATCAGAAGGCTTATGCATAAAATCCCTATCTAGTGCCTACTAGTCTGGGGATATTGGATGAGTAGGCACTAGCTAGGGATTTTATGTACAAGTCTTCTGGCATCCATTGATCACTCTGGTTGGCACTGAGTGACACTACTATATGGAGAGAGTTTTGCCTGTTTTAATAACACATAGTAATAATTAAAAAAAGAAAAGTTGGGTGGTAATTAGTTTTAGTTAAAGTTTAGCAGCTGTCTGTTGAAAATAAAGGGGGCATTCATTATTAAAAAATATCAGATGATATGATCAATCAGTACGTTTGACTGGATATAAGTGATTCTTAAGTTAAACTCTGTTGGAGGAGAAATTACACTATGGTAATTTTGATAAAAAAAATCATTCATACAATTAAACTGCAATTGTTTACAAAATTTGAAATAATTGAAAATAAAATCATGATGAATTAAATTGAACATATGCCCACTTAAATCCTGAAGCCATGTAGAATTGTCTACAGTCAAACCAGTGGAGGTAATGGCCGTAAAAAGAGTCTAAACATGAAATGAGATCCAAGAAACTGCCTTAAAATTATCACTTACTTGGGATTTAAATCCATTGTCACCCTCAATTAAATAGCTACTTATAAGAATTAATTTAGTCATTAATCTACTAAAGATGTATTTTTCATTTATTTAGTCATTATGGTTTTTTGTGCAAATTATTATGATTTCATCTGTCTGCAATACTTTCATGCAACATTTGGGAAGTTTATATTCTACTGAGAAAGATTTTGTTCCATTTAAGAGAAACTCTATTAAGGAAGTACAAAGTACTATCCTCTAGGATCATGAATATAAAGTACAAAAAAAAAAGTAAGTGCTTTGGAACACCTGATCAGGTAAATGAAGTAAATAACCTTGGGGTAAATAAATTCTCTTATTTTAAAGTAAAAGAGTGTTTCCATTTGTATGATCATAATGACTTTAAAGAAATATTGCAGTAAGATTTAATTTATTTTCCAGAAAGGCCAAATAATAATAATAAGTAATAAAGAGTTATAAGTTATTTTCTTTTATGCTATTACCTATATATATTGTGCCCTTGTCTGTAGATCATAGGTAGCATAATACATATATATATATATATATATATATATATATATATTGTGGCCTGTCTATAGGTGGTACGACCCTAAGCAGAGTTTCCAAGTCCCTTATATTAGGCCCTACTTGGATTCGGGTTAGGTTCTATTAATAAACTTACTATATCCCGACCATTTTCTTTAACTATAACAATTGAATTTAGATAAGATTAGTATCTATCCCATGTTACTTTGACATGAGTAAATATTTCTAAAATAAGATATGTTTTAAATCTAATCAATATGAGACTCGTTTACCTATAAACAGATCACATCCCCTTAACATTAAACAAATGCAAAATACTTGTTCAATGGCATAAGAATACCCAGATACTCCTCCTTATTAAGTATCTACATACTCTCATGACTAACAATAATATCTAATATATTATTTTATATTTATAACTATTAAGTTTTAATTCAATCACTCATTAAATTAATCTGTTAGATAATTACAGATAAACTTTGATTCATATTATGTTTAATAATTAAGATTGGCAATAATCACAAGAATAACTTTAAAATAAGGAGATCTCAGGAAAATCATTGATTTATTAATTCTTCATACTACCTATGGAATATCAAGAGGGATTTTACAGATTTCCATGGATAGTGTACAAATTAAGAAAGGCTTATAATTTAAATTCATAGTCAAGCTTTATATGTATGTTCTTCAATACTGAATATTAAAATAATATTATTAACTAAACTGTGATTAACACTAATACTTTCACTAATAACTAATGTATCATTTAATTTTATATTAATAAATACACTTTAATAATTGGCAATGTCATCAATGACCTATGGGATCAAGGCAGCATGTAACAAGTAAAAAAAAATCTTTACTAAGAGATTTATGCTTATTAAACTGTTAGATTTGCTTTAAATTGAATTGACTTTTCATTTTAATTTTGACTGTACATTTTAAGTTGTGTGATGTGGTGAAAATGAGCCCAGAAAAGACATGCAGCAATTGGAATTTAATAAAACTTTTAAAACAATCATTTTAATAATATTCATTACAAATGATAATAAACATTTCCATTAATATCAAATTTAAAATAACATAACAAAATAATACATATATATTATAATAATAATAACAACAGAAAATTAATCTTTAGAGTATTATTATCAAACAAAACTAATGATTTCCCATTATATGTTGAGATATTTATCCCTATGTATGTGAACTATATATCACATATTTAGTTTATTAAACAATCATTTTTTTTCCATTCATGGTTCATTAGTTTAACCTCTACATAATAGTAGTACTTGATGATTAAGTAACAATACAAAAAATAAATGAGAATATAGGGTTATAATTCTGGAGGTTGGTAAGCAAACAAAATTACTACTTTTATCTTTCACATAAGAACAAAATCATTGTTTTTTTTTAGTTTATCCATTTGTACATGTATATATAACCTGCTCTTTGGAGTATGTATATATCATTTTAAATACCCTTTCATACTAAAATATCGAGTATATTTATTTATTTAAAGGATTCATAATCTTTAAACTTAACCGAATTATTAAATAACTATTAATATAACAACACTTGAATTAATTCCTTATTAAATTAGTTTTCTCTCCCCCCCATTATACTAACAAATCATCGATTAAAAATATAAATACTAACATTAGAAAGAAGTTCTGTTTTAACTCTCAGCTAAAGTATAAGAACAATTTTAAATCTTCTAGTTGTTCCACACTCCATAAACTTATCATAATGTTTTTATTTTTCCTTATTTTTTGAAGATTCTGCTTATCCTAAGATTCGCTAGGTATTTGAGTTACTACAACAATAATCCTTGTTTTGTTCTTTGTTTAGTAATAAAAATTTATTTGTGGCTTGCTTTATTTACTTTATATGATATATATTTCTCTCCATAGTAAAAAGCACACTTATTATTTCAATTAAAAATGCGTCGTGCAACGTTTTTTTTTTTTCAGCTAAAACTTTATAAAACTGACATCCATGCTGGTATGGCTCAAAATAAATAATATATCCAGAATAATAATGAACACTTTTATTTATTACTAATTTAGTTCCATTGAATTTTAAATATATATACTTAACTGTTTCCAAGAGATATACTATTTTTTTTATCTATCCTTACTGGATATTTACGGTGTTTATTTATTTCCTTTTGTGTATTACTGCAGTTCATTTTCCCTATGGCACAATTATTGTTATTTTTCCGTGAATATATTCGTTGACTATTCATCTCCAATTATTTCTTCAATACTTATTAATTTTCAAGAGATTATTGGGAATTCCGATTATTGACTTGCCCAGTAGAAAAACGATTAATTTATTCCATTATTTTAACAACAGAGCTTATAATTATCCATGTATATTAATATAGAGTTGTAAATCATAAGGTTTTAGGAATTTTAATCCAACTTTGTTTTTTTTTTTTAAAAAAAAATATCACCAAGAAAAAAAAACTTAGTTACTTCAACTTTACGATCAAGAAGCTCTCTTCTTTTTTTTCCTCTCTTGAATTTCATATTCCCAGATTGTTTGAAATTCTTTGATTGGCTAATATTTTCCCACTTTTTTCTATGAAACAATTATTTATTTTGAAAGTTTTTGGTTTATTATTTTAAAATGACCGATTTTCCTTTTTTTTTAAAAAAATATTAAAATACAATATTTTTTAGAATTTAAATAAAGATAAAATTTACTGTTTTAATTTTAAATCAGTATTTTTTAAAATTAAACTTTATTTATCTACTTTTAAATATAGTAAGATTTGAAGATAAATAATTTCTATGTTTAAAATCAAATGCGCACCCACAATAATTATTAGTCCCTACTACGCATTATGTTTACAAAATTACAATTTAAACTTCACTGGTTTTAAACTCCAAATAATATTAATTGTTCATCCATCTGCACATATATGACTCTGTAGGTTATTTTCTATATGTATTTTGAGTTAAAATCATTTATAAATTTCCATTAGCTAAAACCGAGTTTAAATCTTATGATCTAATACGTCATTATTGTCTTCTTTTAATAAGTAAATATTATTGGATTTGTAAAATTTAAAATTATACACTAAAATTTTATTTTAGAATAGTCTGAGCTAATAAAAAGTGCACAACATCCCCTCCCTTCATTTAATTTTAAATTTTATAATACTTAACCTTTGAAACAAAAAAATCTTTTATATTGATTTCTACTGCATGGCTTTCTACAATAAATAAATGAACAAAATTCCCTGTACTCTTGAATTTCATTATTAAGTCTATTACTTTGCCTTTGAATCATTCATAAACTCTAAATATCACACTAACTTTACTATTAGGTTTATTAATTTGTCCTTAAATTAACAAACTGTAACTATCCCAATAACTAAATTGATAATCTCTATCACACTAATTTTGACAACTTCTGTTTTAGACTCTTACATAATAAGGAATGAGGCTTCGGGCATTATAAGTTCCTCTAATACCTTCTGGAGTTGACAGCAGGAAAGCATTCTCTCCAATCTGTTTTAGAATTTTGTAAGGACCCTCATACAAGCTTAAGAATTTTTTATATTTATTCTTCTGAACATCACTGACATGAGGTGTTCGTAATAATACTAAATCATCTATTTTAAAGGGGTGTGGCTTATTACGTGACCTTTTAACTCTTTTCTTGCCCATAATTTTAAGCTTAATTTTTGCCTTTTCCTGATCTATTTGTATATCAATATTTTCCCTAACTATTGGAAATGGAGTTTTAATTAAAATAGGTTCATGTCTCCCATAATGTAGCCTCATGGGAGAAAAACCAGTAGACTCATGATAAGTTATATTTACATAACTAATAATTTCAGGCAATTTATGAACCCATTGGGTATGGTTATCTGGTACATAGACTCGAAATAATCTACTTAACTCTCTCATTATGCGCTCACAAGGATTAGATTGAAAATTCCTTATGGAGCTCATAATGTGTTTTATACCTTGAATTTGAATCCAGTGATTCCATTGGTGAGATACAAATGCAGTTGCATGATCAGTCAGTATACTATCAGGCTTACCAACAATAGGAAATTGATTTCCCATTAAACATTTGATAACATTCTTTGCATCAGCTTTTGGTATGGGATATGCTGCTACCCATTTACTGAAAATGTCATATGCAACTAAGATAAACTTTTGCCGGTTAAAAGGTGGAAGGGGTCCATAAAAATCGATGGCTAACAATTCATTAGGCCGATCAGGGACTATAGGTTGCAGTACACCTGCATAGGACCTATTACAATATTTTGATTTAAGACAAATGCCGCATGATTTAATGCTTTCTATAATTTTCCTGTACATATTTCTATAATAGAAAATTGATTTTAAGACAAAAAAAATTTTGGGAGCCCCGTAATGACCATATTTATTGTGGGTATATACTATTAATTTATCTATTAAAGATTGTGGGACTACAATTCTCCATGATTCCTCATCATTGACATCTATCTTAAACATTAAGACATTTTGATATACCTTATATCTTTGGTACACTCTTCTGATATATTTATTAACTTGTGTTTTATTATCCTGATTATTTAAGATAGTCAGGATGCTATTTATTTTCATATCCTGACTTTGAAGCATAGAGAGATTTTTATACTCATCCTCTATATAATCATCCTGCATAATATTCATACTGTTGATACATATGTTCTGAGTATTGGGGTTTCTAGCTACCAGATAGATAGGGTGGCGACTAAGGATATCCGCAGGAATATTCTTTCTCCCTTCAATATAAATAATTTTATAGTTATATTGTTGGAGATACAAGCTCCACCTTACAAGCCTTTCATTATTTAAGTAACTGCGATTTAAAAATTCCAGACTTCTATGGTCTGACAACACAATCATTTCAGAGCCTAACAAGAACTGGCGCAATTTCTGGAATGCCCAGACAACAGCTAAAGTCTCTTTTTCAGTGATGGAGTAGTTCAGCTCTGCCCCTCTTAAGTGCCTGCTTAAGAAATATAATACCTGGGGCATCTGATTATCATTAAGTTGATATAGTACTACTCCCAGACCATAGTGGCTACTATCTATCTGTAGATAAAATGTTTTACTGAAGTCAGGATATGCTAAAATCACGTATTTAAGAAAATTTATTTTAATCTTTTCAAACTCATTACTATGCTCAATGGTCCAATGCCATTTTTCACCTTTTTTTAATAATTTAGAAAGATATAAAGTGTCTCCAGCAAAGTTCTCATAAAATTTATGGTAGTAGTTGCATAGACCGAAGAACGATTTTAACTGTTTTACAGTTTTAGGTATGGGGAAACGCTGTATAGCAGCCACCTTTTCTGGATGGGGTTGGATACCATGCTCATTGACTAAGTGTCCCAGAAAAGTAATTTCTTTTTCTGCTATAGAGCACTTCTCTAAATTAATCTTGATATTTTTGGAGGAACACTCTTGAAAGAACATTCGTAAGCATTCCAGATGCTCTTCCATACTATCTGATGCGATGACTATATCATCCACATACATGATAATCTTTTCTTTTAATTGTCTTGAAAAGACCATGTCTAAACATCTAATCAAACCAGCTCCACTATTAATGAGGCCGAAGGGCATACGTCTGAAAACATACGACTGTCCCTTGAAACGAAATGCTGTATATTGCTGATCCTCCTCATGTAGTGGAATTTGCCAATAGCTGGATGTTAGATCAAATGTGGAAAAAATTGACTTATCTCGAAATTTAATAAGGAGTTCATGTACTGGTGGAGGAATGTCATGCTCAGGAATGGTCATTTGGTTTAACATACGAGCATCTAAACAAACTCTTATAGAGTTATCCTTCTTTTTTATGATCACTAGTGGATTAACATAAGGAGAAGGACATTTTTTAATTATTTTCCATTCTAGCATTCTATCTATTTGATTCTGTACCTCATCCTGATATTGATATGGAATCGGGTACATCTTTTGCTGGAAAGGGTCATTACTTGTTAATTGTACTCGATGAACATATCCCTCTATGATACCAGGAATTTTAGAAAATATACATTTATAATTATACATCAATTGGAATAAATTTTCCTTAAATTTAGAATTGTCTTCACAAACATTTCCCACTTTAGCCTGAATGCTAACATCAATTGATGTATCATGGATACACAATAATTGACTAGAAAGGTTATGTGATCCATATTCAAACTTGAGCCTTTCTTCTCCACAATAAAAAATTTTATTTTGAAAATCAATTTTACATTGATGAATCATCATGAAGTCAGATCCTATAATAGCTTCATGTATTAATCCTGGCATGATGAGAAACACATGTTCAAATTTGGCACCATTAACAATAAAGGTAATCAAGACTTGCTTGTTAAAGAGCCTAGTCCTCTTTCCATTGGCTAGAGTGACTTGAATTTGTTTTATGGGAAGGGATGGGATATTCCCTTGTACAGCTATAATTTTCATATACATATGCTCTGATAGTATAGAAGCTTGACTTCCAGAGTCAATTAAAGCTTCAATTTTTAATTCCCCAATATATAAGGTTACTACTGGACATTGATACACGATAGGTGGCTCACCAATGTTAAATGGCTCTAAGTAGTCTATGTCCAGATCTAATGTATTTAAAAGCCACATATTGTCCCCCTTTTGATACATTGAAGGCCCTTGCATAGAGGAACACATAAACAAAGACCTCTCTAGTTTAACATGGTCTTGTCAACAGCTTTACCCCCTGTCTTCCTTAAAATAGTGGTAACCCCACTGGTTGAAGGCTGACTATCCTGAATTAATGGTTTATTCCTACCTCGATTCACTATACTTGGATTTCTAGCCTTAGGAACAAATCTACTTTTTGCACTAAAATATGGTTCATTTCTCATAACTCTCTGATAAATATTGGGCCTAACCTGCATTGCAGCTATTGGATAATTTAACTTTTCCTTCAACTGTCTATTTCCTCTTTCTAAACTGCCATCACTCAACTCTAAGGCATCTAGAATCTCACTCACTTCTTCAATAGTATACCTATCTGCAGTGATGAGAATTTGCTCAATATGGCATGGTAAATTTCGTCGAATCAATCTGACAATTTGCATTTCCGACAATGGAAATGAAGTAAGGGTTTTTAATCTAACAGCTTGGTTGCGGAAAAATTTTGCATATCCACCTTTGTTAGCATTATACCTTTCTTGCATTATTTGGTATCTAATGTAATCCTGCTTGTCAGATCCCCAAAAACTAGACAATATCAAACACTTGAAGTCTCCATATACTATGGGTTTTTCGAATAATGACTGCCACCAGTCTCTTGCAGCACCATACAAATGGTTACTTGAGATGGCTAATCTTTCCCTCTCTGACATAGGACACAAAGAAAACAACTCTTCCAAATTATTTAGGAATTCTGAAGGATTCTCCATATATTCACCTTTGAAGGGTTTTATCTTAATAAACCTTATAGCTATAGAATTACTTGCACTTATTCCTCTGTCTACTGATTGATTATCTCTATCAGATTCTACTTCTTGAAACCTACTTATTTTTTCATTATGGTTATTAGTAATATCTTCCAGTTGTTTTACCCTAGTACAATTTTCATCCATAGTTTTATCTCTTAAAATTTCACTAGAAGTTTTCTTTCCTAAGCTTTCTGACCATTTTAATCTATCACGATTGCTGACCTTAATTTCATCAACTCTAATATCATTATCAAGTATTTTATCCTCCAATTTCATTTTACTAAACAAACTATCTATATAATTCTTTTGCTCCTCTCTTAATTGATCAATGTTTATATTACTCATCTCTTTTGAGCTATTATTTTCTTCAATTACTTCTTTATTCTTCTCTATTCGATCTATTAATTCTTTCTCTAACTTTTTCAACCTTTCTCCCATTTTAGATCGATATCTTTGATCTTCAGTTTTGTTAGATTTTATAACTTGTAAATTTTTCTCTATTCCCATTCCCAACTCTTTTTTAAATTCTAGAACACTGTTATCCATTTCTTCTTTTACTTCTGTTCTTAAAAATTCAAACTTGTTTTCTATTAATTCCACTTGATTCTGTATACCTTTAACACCACTATCGACATGCTCTATCTTCTCATTCAGTTCATCTTTACTAACTGTCCATTGTTTGATAGCTTCTTTACCCTGAACTTGAAGAGCTTGAACATTTTTATGAATGTATCCTTCTAACTCTTCATCTATTTTCTCTTTGACTACCTCTATAACATTTTCTTTTGTTGCAAACTTTTCACTTAATTCTCCAAATTTTATCTCTAAATCTCCCTTTATAAACTTAATGGCTTGTTGATTTTCAACTATACCTTTATTCATAAATTCTAACTTCTCACCCAGCACTTTATTAGTTTCTTGTAGTTCTTTTCTTAAAAATCTATTATCTTCTTCTGATTTTTTACTAGTCTCTTCTAACTTTTTACTGTTCTCTTCTAACTTTACTCTTAAAAATCTATTATCTTCTTCTGACTTTTTACTATTCTCTTCTAACTGTACTCTTAAAAATCTATTATCTTCTCTTAAAGATTTACTAGACTCTTCTAACTTTTTATTTAAAGATTCACTCAAAGATTCATTTATTTTCATCATCAATACAAACAAATCATCTAAACTTTTCTTCTCTTCCACCACAACAACTTTCTTTTCTTCTATAACTTCATATTGAATATCCTTTCTTATTTCTCTATCTTTCCTATGACTCTCCCTTTCTTTTTCAATTCTTATTTCCACTTCTAACATCTCCTTGAGCTCTTGTTCTTGGACAGAACAAATATTTTCTTCTTTTTCAGAATTTTCAATTCCACTCATTTTTGAAAAATACAATTTTTTTTCACTAAAGCACTATGCTATTTTTCCTTAAAAAATATGACTTAGTTCAATTTCATAAAAAAATATTTTCTACTAGGCTATTCCAACAATCAACAACTCCCTCAAATAACTTGATAAATCAATTATATTTCATTTTCATGATATCTATCATTAGATACCATAAACAATATTTATAACTATTTATTTACAATAAACTCAAATTTATATAAACAAATTGCATACTTTCTTTTCTCAACATCATCACCACAACCACCGCATGAATTATTCATACATCAATTATCAATCTATGTATGATTTGCCTACTGATCACATAGCCACATTAGACTAGCCTTTATTTAATATTCTAACAAAATAAAATATTAAAAAAATTATTATTTGAACTATATCTAATAATTCAATTAATGTGTTAGGCATTTTTATATAAATCAATCATGATAATCAATGATTAGTTTACTAATCCTGCCACTTGTATGGGCGCCATAAGGGGGTTTATATACTGTGGCCTGTCTATAGGTGGTACAACCCTAAGCAGAGTTTCCAAGTCCCTTATATTAGGCCCTACTTGGATTCGGGTTAGGTTCTATTAATAAACTTACTATATCCTGACCATTTTCTTTAACTATAACAATTGAATTTAGATAAGATTAGTATCTATCCCATGTTACTTTGACATGAGTAAATATTTCTAAAATAAGATATGTTTTAAATCTAATCAATATGAGACTCGTTTACCTATAAACAGATCACATCCCCTTAACATTAAACAAATGCAAAATACTTGTTCAATGGCATAAGAATACCCAGATACTCCTCCTTATTAAGTATCTACATACTCTCATGACTAACAATAATATCTAATATATTATTTTATATTTATAACTATTAAGTTTTAATTCAATCACTCATTAAATTAATCTGTTAGATAATTACAGATAAACTTTGATTCATATTATGTTTAATAATTAAGATTGGCAATAATCACAAGAATAACTTTAAAATAAGGAGATCTCAGGAAAATCATTGATTTATTAATTCTTCATACTACCTATGGAATATCAAGAGGGATTTTACAGATTTCCATGGATAGTGTACAAATTAAGAAAGGCTTATAATTTAAATTCATAGTCAAGCTTTATATGTATGTTCTTCAATACTGAATATTAAAATAATATTATTAACTAAACTGTGATTAACACTAATACTTTCACTAATAACTAATGTATCATTTAATTTTATATTAATAAATACATTTTAATAATTGGCAATGTCATCAATGACCTATGGGATCAAGGCAGCATGTAACAAGTAAAAAAAAATCTTTACTAAGAGATTTATGCTTATTAAACTGTTAGATTTGCTTTAAATTGAATTGACTTTTCATTTTAATTTTGACTGTACATTTTAAGTTGTGTGATGTGGTGAAAATGAGCCCAGAAAAGACATGCAGCAATTGGAATTTAATAAAACTTTTAAAACAATCATTTTAATAATATTCATTACAAATGATAATAAACATTTCCATTAATATCAAATTTAAAATAACATAACAAAATAATACATATATATATATTATAATAATAATAACAACAGAAAATTAATCTTTAGAGTATTATTATCAAACAAAACTAATGATTTCCCATTATATGTTGAGATATTTATCCCTATGTATGTGAACTATATATCACATATTTAGTTTATTAAACAATCATTTTTTTTCCATTCATGGTTCATTAGTTTAACCTCTACATAATAGTAGTACTTGATGATTAAGTAACAATACAAAAAATAAATGAGAATATAGGGTTATAATTCTGGAGGTTGGTAAGCAAACAAAATTACTACTTTTATCTTTCACATAAGAACAAAATCATTGTTTTTTTAGTTTATCCATTTGTACATGTATATATAACCTGCTCTTTGGAGTATGTATATATCATTTTAAATACCCTTTCATACTAAAATATCGAGTATATTTATTTATTTAAAGGATTCATAATCTTTAAACTTAACCGAATTATTAAATAACTATTAATATAACAACACTTGAATTAATTCCTTATTAAATTAGTTTTCTCTCCCCCCATTATACTAACAAATCATCGATTAAAAATATAAATACTAACATTAGAAAGAAGTTCTGTTTTAACTCTCAGCTAAAGTATAAGAACAATTTTAAATCTTCTAGTTGTTCCACACTCCATAAACTTATCATAATGTTTTTATTTTTCCTTATTTTTTGAAGATTCTGCTTATCCTAAGATTCGCTAGGTATTTGAGTTACTACAACAATAATCCTTGTTTTGTTCTTTGTTTAGTAATAAAAATTTATTTGTGGCTTGCTTTATTTACTTTATATGATATATATTTCTCTCCATAGTAAAAAGCACACTTATTATTTCAATTAAAAATGCGTCGTGCAACGTTTTTTTTTTCAGCTAAAACTTTATAAAACTGACATCCATGCTGGTATGGCTCAAAATAAATAATATATCCAGAATAATAATGAACACTTTTATTTATTACTAATTTAGTTCCATTGAATTTTAAATATATATACTTAACTGTTTCCAAGAGATATACTATTTTTTTTTATCTATCCTTACTGGATATTTACGGTGTTTATTTATTTCCTTTTGTGTATTACTGCAGTTCATTTTCCCTATGGCACAATTATTGTTATTTTTCCGTGAATATATTCGTTGACTATTCATCTCCAATTATTTCTTCAATACTTATTAATTTTCAAGAGATTATTGGGAATTCCGATTATTGACTTGCCCAGTAGAAAAACGATTAATTTATTCCATTATTTTAACAACAGAGCTTATAATTATCCATGTATATTAATATAGAGTTGTTAAATCATAAGGTTTTAGGAATTTTAATCCAACTTTGTTTTTTTTTTTTTTTTAAAAATATCACCAAGAAAAAAAAACTTAGTTACTTCAACTTTACGATCAAGAAGCTCTTTTCTTTTTTTATCTCCTCTCTTGAATTTCATATTCCCCGATTGTTTGAAATTCTTTGATTGGCTAATATTTTCCCACTTTTTTCTATGAAACAATTATTTATTTTGAAAGTTTTTGGTTTATTACTTTAAAATGACCGATTTTCCTTTTTTTTAAAAAAATATTAAAATACAATATTTTTTAGAATTTAAATAAAGATAAAATTTACTGTTTTAATTTTAAATCAGTATTTTTTAAAATTAAACTTTATTTATCTACTTTTAAATATAGTAAGATTTGAAGATAAATAATTTCTATGTTTAAAATCAAATGCGCACCCACAATAATTATTAGTCCCTACTACGCATTATGTTTACAAAATTACAATTTAAACTTCACTGGTTTTAAACTCCAAATAATATTAATTGTTCATCCATCTGCACATATATGACTCTGTAGGTTATTTTCTATATGTATTTTGAGTTAAAATCATTTATAAATTTCCATTAGCTAAAACCGAGTTTAAATCTTATGATCTAATATGTCATTATTGTCTTCTTTTAATAAGTAAATATTATTGGATTTGTAAAATTTAAAATTATACACTAAAATTTTATTTTAGAATAGTCTGAGCTAATAAAAAGTGCACAACATCCCCTCCCTTCATTTAATTTTAAATTTTATAATACTTAACCTTTGAAACAAAAAATCTTTTATATTGATTTCTACTGCATGGCTTTCTACAATAAATAAATGAACAAAATTCCCTGTACTCTTGAATTTCATTATTAAGTCTATTACTTTGCCTTTGAATCATTCATAAACTCTAAATATCACACTAACTTTACTATTAAGTTTATTAATTTGTCCTTAAATTAACAAACTGTAACTATCCCAATAACTAAATTGATAATCTCTATCACACTAATTTTGACAACTTCTGTTTTAGACTCATATATAATAAGGAATGAGGCTTCAGGCATTATAAGTTCCTCTAATACCTTCTGGAGTTGACAGCAGGAAAGCATTCTCTCCAATCTGTTTTAGAATTTTGTAACGATCCTCATACAAGCTTAAGAATTTTTTATATTTATTCTTCTGAACATCACTGACATGAGGTGTTCGTAATAATACTAAATCATCTATTTTAAAGGGGTGTGGCTTATTACGTGACCTTTAACTCTTTTCTTGCCCATAATTTTAAGCTTAATTTTTGCCTTTTCCTGATCTATTTGTATATCAATATTTTCCCTAACTATTGGAAATGGAGTTTTAATTAAAATAGGTTCATGTCTCCCATAATGTAGCCTCATGGGAGAAAAACCAGTAGACTCATGATAAGTTATATTTATATAACTAATAATTTCAGGCAATTTCTGAACCCATTGGGTATGTTTATCTGGTACATAGACTTGAAATAATCTACTTAACTCTCTCATTATGCGCTCACAAGGATTAGATTGAGGATTCCTTATGGAGCTCATAATGTGTTTTATACCTTGAATTTGAATCCAGTGAATCCATTAGTGAGATACAAATGCAGTTGCATGATCAGTCAGTATACTATCAGGCTTACCAACAATAGGAAATTGATTTCCCATTAAACATTTGATAACATTTTTTGCATCAGCTTTTGGTACGGGATATGCTGCTACCCATTTACTGAAAACGTCATATGCAACTAAGATAAACTTTTGCCGGTTAAAAGGTGGAAGGTTTCCATAAAAATCGATGGCTAACAATTCATTAAGCCGATCAGGGACTATAGGTTGCAGTACACCTGCATAGGACCTATTACAATATTTTGATTTAAGACAAATGCCGCATGATTTAATGCTTTCTATAATTTTCCTGTACATATTTCTATAATAGAAAATTGATTTTAAGACATAAAAAATTTTGGGAGCCCCGTAATGACCATATTTATTGTGGGTATATACTATTAATTTATCTATTAAAGATTGTGGGACTACAATTCTCCATGACTCCTCATCATTGACATCTATCTTAAACATTAAGACATTTTGATATACCTTATATCTTTGGTGCACTCTTCTGATATATTTATTAACTTGTGTTTTATTATCCTGATTATTTAAGATAGTCAGGATGCTATTTATTTTCATATCCTGACTTTGAAGCATAGAGAGATTTTTATACTCATCCTCTATATAATCATCCTGCATAATATTCATACTGTTGATACATATGTTCTGAGTATTGGGGTTTATAGCTACCAGATATATAGGGTGGCAACTAAGGATATCTGCAGGAATATTCTTTCTCCCTTCAATATAAATAATTTTATAGTTATATTGTTGGAGATACAAGCTCCACCTTACAAGCCTTTCATTATTTAAGTAACTGCGATTTAAAAATTCCAGACTTCTATGGTCTGACAACACAATCACTTCAGAGCCTAACAAGAACTGGCGCAATTTTTGGAATGCCCAGACAACAGCTAAAGTCTCTTTTTCAGTGATGAAGTAGTTCAGCTCTGCCCTTCTTAAGTGTCTGCTTAAGAAATATAATACCTGGGGCATCTAATTATCATTAAGTTGATATAGTACTACTCCCAGACCATAGTGGCTACTATCTATCTGTAGATAAAATGTTTTACTGAAGTCAGGATATGCTAAAATCACGTATTTAAGAAAATTTATTTTAATCTTTTCAAACTCATTACTATGCTCAATGGTCCAATGCCATTTTTCACCTTTTTTTAATAATTTAGAAAGATATAAAGTGTCTCCAGCAAAGTTCTCATAAAATTTATGGTAGTAGTTGCATAGACCGAAGAACGATTTTAACTGTTTTACAGTTTTAGGTATGGGGAAACGCTATATAGCAGCCACCTTTTCTGGATGGGGTTGGATACCATGCTCATTGACTAAGTGTTCCAGAGAAGTAATTTCTTTTTCTGCTATAGAGCACTTCTTTAAATTAATCTTGATATTTTTGGAGGAACACTCTTGAAAGAACATTCGTAAGCATTCCAGATGCTCTTCCATACTGTCTGACGCGATGACTATATCATCCACATACATGATAATCTTTTCTTTTAATTGTCTTGAAAAGACCATGTCTAAACATCTAATCAAACCAGCTCCACTATTAATGAGGCCGAAGAGCATACATCTGAAAACATACGACTGTCCCTTGAAACGAAATGCTGTATATTGCTGATCCTCCTCATGTAGTGAAATTTGCCAATAGCTGGATGTTAGATCAAATGTGGAAAAAATTGACTTATCTCGAAATTTAATAAGGAGTTCATGTACTGGTGGAGGAATGTCACACTCAGGAATGGTCATTTGGTTTAACATAGGAGCATCTAAACAAACTCTTATAGAGTTTCCTTCTTTTTTATGATCACTAGTGGATTAACATAAGGAGAAGGACATTTTTTAATTATTTTCCATTCTAGCATTCTATCTATTTGATTCTGTACCTCATCCTGATATTGATATGGAA